>JACEIK010002406.1:90502-214209 GCA_018107945.1 Datura stramonium
CTATATCGAAACACCCACCCACCTCTATATCGAAAAACACCGCAGGTATCTCTCTTATGCTGTATGTATATTCCCTGTAGTATGTAGTGAAGTCATTTATTCTAGTCAGGTTTCGTGAAATATGTTTGTTCATAGTTTTTTATGGGTAGGGTTGAAGCCCTCATGCTTATGCTTTTTCAATTCCTTGTATAAGACCGCTTAAGTTCTCTTTTCCAGTTATGGATGTCTTTGATGTTGTAAGTACTTATTAATTTGAGAACGATTTGTTTTACGTTTTTTTTTTTTTTAAATTTATTGTTTGAGTCTGATCTTGAGTTATTCTGAGGGAATTTTCTGTTGTGTTTATAGTTGTTTCAGTTTTAAAAAAATGGAAGCATGTTTGGACAACCAAAAAACTATATTTATAGAAAGGGGCTTAATAGTTCAGGTCAACGAAGAAACTATATTTGTTTTATTCAGTGTGTACACCTGAACTGTTGTTGATCCTAATTACCCTTCCTGGAATGTTGATTGCCTTTTTAGTTTGTGTTTTCCCAACTTAATTATGTTTTGACCCCATAAATAGAAAAAACTGTTTTGACTCCCTTTTGTTCTAGTTCGAGAGGATCATGGACCTTTATTATATCATCTCTCTTGTTTAATAAGTGAAACCAATGGAGGAAAATGATGCAAAACATTCTTATTATTACTAGGATTGTGATGATACATTTTATACCTCGTCATCACTCATCAAGTAGATTGATACTGCTAGTCATATGCTTATGGGTACATGTTATAATGATAAGTTTGACGAAGGTCGGGGTATACATGCTGTTTTTTCCCCTTAGGAACAAAGCTTCTTTTCCCTGATTATGCTGGTTTTTGGACTTTCAATCAAATTTTGAATATGTTTTGATTGCTATTTTTTGTGTCTATATATTAGTCTTCTAATTCTATGAATTTATGATAGATCTCAACTAATCTGGTGCAAATGAGGGGAAGGAGTTACAGCCCATCACCCCCGAGAGGTTATGGAAGGAGAGGAAGGAGCCCAAGCCCCAGGGGGGGTCGCTATGGTGGTCGTAGCAGAGATGATCCGACTACTCTATTAGTGCGCAATCTTCGCCATGACTGTCGGTATGCACTTTGTTAACATTTTATTTTCGGAGCATACCACACTCATTTTCTTTGATACATGCTTGTAATGGATGCTGTGTTGCACTAAATTAGAGAACATGCATAGGATTTTTTTCTTGGGGCCGGCGGGCCGCAGGGGCCGAAATAAGATTGAAGAATGTTAACTGTATGAAATTTATCCTCTACTTTGGATCCATCTGTAGGAGCCACTTACCGTCTTCTTGTCTTTTTGAGCAGGAGCTAAAATTGGTCATAATACACTGTCATAATTCCTATGATTAATTCAGTTACATTATGTTAGGTTTAGGTGTTCCATGAATTTTTCATGTAGCCTGGCTTTCCATCTACTTTGTTGTTTGTGTGCAGACCAGAAGATCTCAAAAAGCCATTTGGGCAATTTGGTCCTGTCAAGGACATTTACTTGCCAAGGGACTATTACACTCGGTGAGCTTGTTTTGCATTGTCTTTATCTGCGTAATTCTTATCCCTGAGAAAGAAAGGAAGAGAGAATAAACAAGTGAGGGAGTTATTACTTTCGGACATGTCATATCTTAGGTAGATACTTTGTCCTGTACAGTCCAACATATGCCCTTTCATCTTCTGGAAGAGTCATTTCACTATATCTAAGTTTTTTTATTTATTTTCTAGTTTGACATGGAAATATCTGCCTGCGTTTTTTTACTTTTTATTTCATATTGGGTTCTGTTGTCTACTCTTTGTTATGTCATGTTGGGTAACACATTACTAAAATTGTTGAGATGTAGCAGTGATACTAAAGAGTTTTGGAGACTTCAATCAAGTAGTAAGAGTTCTGTTGATACTTTCAAGTAGTAAGAGAGCTCTTGACAATCAATCGAGTAGTAAGAGTTCAAGGTGATGTTAATGGTAGTGAAGATTGGAAGGAATATGGATATCAATAGAATGTGAAGATTTCAAGATTTCACGTCTTGAAGAATTTCAAGTCATCTTTAAACTGATACACGCAAGGTCAGCAGCCATGTGCTTGCTTCTGTGCTTATCAAGGCGTTCCAATTTATGGGGATTATTTTAGTTTTGTTGTTTTCGGCTGTTTGGAAATATTGTAAGTCTTTAGGCAAGTCTCTTCTTACTGCACACTTTTTTTCTCTGGAAACTAATTTGATATTTGCTCCAAATATATTAGTTTTAATTCTGATTGTTGGGGTAAGTTTACCCGTCAGAGTTGCCTTACATTTCTGACACTCAAATTTACTCGCTGTCATATTCTAATTAGGATATTCAAACAGCCCTCGGGTTCTGTAGCTTGGATTAACACCCACTTGCTGAATTGTACTGTAATTTGATGATGTCTAACACATTTTCTTGTGTTCCCTCTTCTCTTGCTTGTCCTTTCTCTTTTACTTCACAGTGAACCACGTGGCTTTGGATTTATCCAGTATCTGGATCCTGCTGATGCAGCGGAAGCCAAGTATCAGATGGATGGTCAGGTTTTCCAAGGTCGGCAGCTGACGGTAGTTTTTGCTGAGGAGAACAGGAAAAAGCCTCAAGAAATGAGAGCTAGGGAGCGTGGCAGGTAGTTCTTTGTAATTTTTGCTCATTCTTGAATTCTCCATTTAACTTGTGTCTGCTTGAACAGTAGTTTCATGTGGTTTAGTACCAAAAATTTCTTCTATGAATCTCAAAGGATGAATTTGTTTGCGTTTTCGGTTATTTGCTCTATCAAATTCTTGGACAATACAGTTGTAAAGCCTCTTTTACATTTCCTGTATTCTTCTTGTATCAAGTCCTTGTTTTTGCTAATCATGGATTTTAATGAAGATTGATGTTAAGTTTTCCAAATGGCAAGTTTGGTAGTCAAAACTTATATGTTTATTCTATATATTAGTGCCTATAAGAATTGTCGTATTTCTTCTTTCTTGAGATGTTAACATTGTAACATATCATCTTGTAATGGTAGGGGTAGCCGCAACTATGATCGGAGAGGTACTCCCCCTAGGTACCATAACTCTCCTCGGTATTCTCGATCTCCACCTCCCCGCGGCCGTGATTACTGCTCTCCACCTAAGAGAAGGCAATACTCAAGGTATGCTAATTAAACACAAATGTGATATTTGATGAAAATTTGTGGTGATTGATGGAAAATTTGTGATATCATTGAGACTAGGTCTTAATCACTTAAAAGGAATCAAAATTCTGGTTGGATATCATAGACGTCCTAATTCATTTGCCCGAGGAATTTGTTGCCTCTGGTTTCTTCTCATACTTTATGCATGTTTGACGATGTTGATCTGATAGCAACATAGATCAAGGTGAGAAGTAATTAAAAGCTTCAGCATTCCCCTAGTCTGCTACAGCTAGCTTGAACTCAAGCGTTATCCTTCCAGTTCAATTTATTAGCAGTGTGAAAGAGAACAGCCTTTGAATCTTGAGAATGAGAATGTTGGGAACATTGTCTTTGGTAGTGAAACCTGCTTTATTGATTTCTTGGGTGGGATCAATTCCTTTTCGAGAAGTTTTCAGAACTCACTTTTGTTTCTTATCTTCCGCACTTCATTCGAGCATCTGGGTGAAATTTTTACTTCATCCTATTCATAGAATATAAACTTGCTAAAACTAAGCCATAGGATTTGCAACTTCTAAACATGTGACATTTCACATAAGTACTTGGAGTCCCTCGGTTTTATTAATTTGGTCCGCATGTAGTTGCGCCTGCTTTATTGCACTGGTAGCAAACTATCTCTGATACGCGATATATGTATATATCTCTTTCTGTTGCAGGTCTGTTTCCCCTGAAGAGAAGAGATACAGTCGGGAGAGATCGTATTCTCCTGACGGTGGTCATGGGAGGTCATACTCGCAATCCCCTCCAAGGGAGCAGTCTCCGCCATTCAATGGGTCAAGAAGCCGCAGTCAAAGTCCAGTCAGGGAGCATTCTCCACCTTATAATGGTTCAAGGAGTCGGAGCCGGAGTCCAGTTAGGGCACGTTCTCTGGTTAGGAGGCGGAGCCCTAGTCAAAGCCATAGCAGGAGCCCTGATGCTGTTCATTATTCCAGGAATCCTGACCGCGACGTGTCCCCAAGACACTGAACTGAACTGTCCTTTCGGTTGTGAGCAACATGATGTGATTTTCTGTTGTTTAATTAGTTTTCTCATGGAATTCAGCAGTTGCGAGTAGTGACAAAATCCATATGGATTATTTTCTGGACTTGCTTGTTTGTACTGATAGACATTCTGGAGTTGCTCTTTCTTCATGTGTGGGTGGCATTTGACTGCATGTTCGTTAGACGACGGCTTATTGTTAGACTGCGAATATTGCCTCTCTTCTACTTCTATTTTATGAGCTTTGTGGATCATATTATTTTGAAAGTCACCTTATAAGAAAAAAAAACTATTAATACAATAGCTCTTTAAACTTGTTGGTAAATTTTACTCAGATAGTCTAAGTATGATTTTTTTTAGTTGAGCGCCTAAAAATATGATATATTTTTGAGAGGAAATTTCATTCGAGTATCTAAAATAAAATTTCTTCAGTTCATCCATTTAAGAGGTAAGGCGTCCATCCTGGATAGCAAGCAGAGCTACGTTTGTCCATTTTCCATCACATGCTCCAACTAACCCTTACGTACACCTACCGGCCCTCCTACATATCCAAGTGCCAACCCCTCTCTCTACCTATTATTAATCACTTAATAAGGTTGACCTGAAAGTTGGATTTTTTTATATTTGGAAACTATTTCAAAATACAAGAGTGGATGTAATGAGTATGAAAATAATTGTTTTGTCACGGCACTTTGGAGAAATGAACATATAAAGGGAGAGACATTTGACAGTTGGGGTAGCTATATTATCTGCATAATATTTGTATTTCCAGTTGTAGAGAGATGGGAAAGGGCATAAGTGAAGTTGGGGTGGAAGATTTGGTGAGAGCAGGAGTAGGAGAGGATGAGGCAAAATGGTTGATGGCAGAGCTGAAAGCTGCAATAGCTAAAGTGGGTTTCGATCAAAAGGAGGAGGTATGGCGTGAGGTCACTGCTCGGAAATTGCTCAAACCATCACACCCACATGCCCTGCACCACCTCCTTTACTACTCTGTTTACCATAACTATGACAATGGCCCTCCTCTCTATTGGTTCCCTTCTCTGTAATCTCTCTCTCTCTCTCTCTCTTATGGTTTACCATTAAAAAAAATTGATCCTTTTCATGGTGCTAATTTCTTGGACTAAGAGCTGTAAATTGTTCACTTTATAGTGATGCCTGCCTGCATGTGAGGTATTTAGTTGATAACGAAGCTGAATGTATGTTGAGGATCCATATACCCAATTCCAACTAGTACTTCATTATTGTACATGCATGTGAGGCAGACCATCATATTGTGAAAAATGTACATTGGCTTCCTTCCTATGGATTTCCAAGTACTTGTTGAAACTTGAAAGATGACATAGATTTACCGTCCATCTAAGTGATATGTTTCGGGGGCCTTTTTCCTGGCTAGACGCTTTTGATGAGGGAAGAATACCCTTCTTCAGGAAGCTCCGTCAATGGAGAAAACTTGAAGACAAAAAAGTTACTACCAAACAGTTGAAATTGCTAATTTTTGTTATATTTTACACATAATTTTAGCAGTGGTACATTAATTTTTCTGAAAAATTTTGCATTGTTGCTTGAAAGTATTATAGTTGCGGAAACTTAGTTTTTAGAGTTGCATAGTCGTTAAATCTCACCTGAGCCTTCTTGCTCTTGATCACCTAATTAACTGCTCTCTCCATGCAGGAATGAATCTAGATGCACAAATTTGGGCCGGATAATGGAAACTCATTGTCCGAAGCTTTTCGGAGCATCATACAAGGATCCGATCTCAAGTTATAAAGAATTTCAGAGGTTTTCTGTTCAGCATCCTGAGGCAAGTTCCTGTTTCAATTTTGACTTTGAATTTCTCGTTGCGGAGTTTTATTCCCCATTCTGTTCATACTTGGAGCTTATAATTTGGAAAGTTTTTCAGATTTACTGGGCAATTGTTTTAAAGGAACTTCCAATTCACTTTCTGGAAGCCCCTAAATGCATCCTGGATACCTCTGACAAGTCAAAACGTGGAGGAAATTGGCTTCCTGGTTCAGTTCTGAATATAGCCGAGAGTTGTGTACGTTCGAGCAATTATGGCAACAAGCAGGATGATAGCGTGGCCATTGTATGGAGGGCAGAAGGGAATGATGATAAAGAAGTTAATTACATGACACTGGAACAGCTGAGAGAACAAGTAATGTAGGCTCCGACTCTGCATTGTAATATCTCTTCATTCTCTTCATATTTGGATGAATTCAGTTTATGTTCTCTAATTGATTCTGGTGAAAGTAAAGCCATTTACTGATTAAATTGTTCTTGTGGTTCATCTCATGCACTACACTCTTGTCTTGCATTTAATGTTATGGATAGGACATATTTTCCTGCCTTCGGTTGCGGTTTTGGTTTTGGTTTTCTGGTACTAACTATCTTCAGGCAAAATAATTTGATCATAAGTTGTCGTTCTGTAAAATTACATTGCCATACGTCCCCCTTCATGCTCCGTTCTTCTCATAATCACTCTTTTCTTAACTGAGAAGACATTTTAAACTCATTGTCTCTTCCACAGGATGGTGGCAAATGCACTGGATAACATGTTCTCGAAGGGAGATGCAATTGCCCTTGACATGCCAATGACTGTCACAGCAGTCATTATATACTTGGCCATTGTTCTTGCTGGATTTGTGGTAGTTTCAATTGCTGATAGCTTTGCTGCACAGGAGATTGCAGTCCGTTTACGAGTGTCTAATGCTAAGGCTATATTTACGCAGGTACTTTTGTTTTCTAGTGAACATAAAATGTTAACCAAAGGAGTTGCCTATTGAGGAGATAGAGGGGGATACTTTCCGGAATATTTTCTGCATTGAAATGTTAACAATATGAATCCACCAAGAGATGGTTTTTCCCTGCCTATTTAACAATTAGTCGTAGATGTCTTTTACTAGATTGGCCTTTTCCATTTATATATATATATATATATATATATATTTCCTTTGGCGGCAATCTATATATATTTCCTTTAGGCGGCAATCTCTAAAATTCTTCCTTAACTAGTTTCCAAGGGCATGATATTTATCTTTATCTCTATATCATATCAGGTCAGTAATCCCCTAACCGTTTGTAAATGGCTTACACCCTTGGTAATCTTCACTTATTCCCTTTTGAGTAATGATCAATCAGACAATGTTACAGGATTTGAAGTTTTGCAGACATATGAATAAGAAATTTCTGCCTTCCAGTTTATGTGTAAAAAAGAAATTCAACTTATAGGACCTTATTTTGATAATGAATTATGAAGTTTTGGACGGATATTCAGTTTTATCATTGTCTATGAGTCCGTACTAGGATGAGTTAATATTGTAATCTAACAACCAACAAAGAAAAGTAAACATTGTATAGTTGGTGACATTCATTTAATATCGGTAGAGCTAATATAACTTGTGTATGATTATTTCTAACATCTAAGCTTTATGCAAATTTAGGATTCCATAGTGCGAGGAGGCCGAAGATTCCCCTTGTATAGGTAAGTGACTAATGTTATGCTGGATGCTAAAACTGTTATAATGCACACAAGTACCTGCATCGTGTCTGTCTTTGGCTGGGGATAGAAAGTTGTGAAAGCCCTTCTAGGAAGTGATGAGAAAATCCATCTTTCTCCAACCAAAAATTACATTCTTTGCCATGCAAGAAAGAACAGAAAGTTGAAGTTAAAAGGAGAAAAATAAGACAATAATAAATTTCAATAATGAATAAAATAAAAAGAAGAGGAAGGAAATTCAAATGTTATCACTATAGCCATTGATAGTTGCATCATTTTCCTCTTAAAGAAACAAATATATTTCCTCTTGAACTATGCGGAGACATAATTCTTTCATGAACATAGTGAATACATGGTTCATGCTCTCAAACTCTTGCAGTCGAGTTATAGAAGCTGCTCCACTTAAAGCTATTGTAATTCCCGCAACTGGGGAGGATGTACAAGTTCAATTAAGGAACCAAGATCTATCATGGAAGGATTTTCTGGCCAGTGTCAGTCACCTTCCCAGGTAATCTAATGACTTTTCTTCGCCAACAACATTTTTGGTGAATATGTTCTCTAATTGATAAATTCTTGTACGAGTGTGTATGTCCCTGATGATGGTTCAAAATCAGTGAATCTATCATGTCAATATATAGCACTTTTAGTGGCAATATTATGCTGGATTTGGTCTTTTTTCCCCAACCTCCTCAGTTCTCCTAGGATGTTTAAATTTCTAAATTTTGCGAAAGTTGTATAAAGAATTGCTGCGACTATTGAATAATAGCTTTATTTTCCTTGCTGTAAAAATTTAAGCTTTGATAATATTTCCTTCTTTGGCAGGCCAAATTGTTATTTTCCAGTTTATCAATCCATAGACTCTGTTACCAACATACTATTCTCATCAGGAACCACAGGTAAATTGTCCTTGCTGAAACTACATAATTTATTTTTGGCTGTGGCATTATGTGTAGCTTGTTGATTCTGTTGTTCCTTTTGCCTTCGTCAGGAGATCCGAAAGCAATACCTTGGACTCACCTGTCTCCCATTCGATGTACTGCTGATGCATGGGCTCATCTTGATATTCGAGCTGGAGATGTTTACTGCTATCCCACAAACTTGGGATGGGTGATGGGACCAGTTCTACTGTACACCTGCTTACTAACTGGTGCAACTCTAGCTCTCTATCATGGATCTCCTCTAGACCATGGTTTTGGGAAATTTGTGCAGGTGATCAACTGAATGTCCAATGCAGAGAGAAACTTTTATCTTCATATTAATTTAAGGGGTCTACCAGACCTATATTAAAATCTTTATCTTTTGGTAAATGTCTGCGGCTATTAAGTGTGTAGCTAAGTATCTCTCGGCAACACAATTTCCTAGAGAACCAATTTTTACTTTGATTGCATTGTGTAATGACCTAATTCAGCCAAGCTTGCGTTTCCAAATTTTATTTATTCTCTCTACCCTCCATGTGTTAGTAGGATGCAGGAGTTACTGTCTTGGGGACTGTTCCTAGCTTGGTGAAGACTTGGAAAAGTACTGGCTGTATGAAAGGCCTCGATTGGACAAGGATAAGGTACTATTTTGAGTTCAAGTGCTAAAGATAAGACCGATTTGTCAGTGTGATAATCTAACATGAAAGCATCTGCAGGTTGTTTGCTAGTACTGGAGAAGCCTCTAATGTTGATGATGACCTTTGGCTTTCTTCAAGGGTGTACTATAAACCCATTATTGAATGCTGTGGAGGCACAGAGCTAGCATCATCTTACATTATGGGAAACCTTCTTCAACCACAAGCTTTTGGAGTATTTAGCTCTGCAACAATGTCCACAGGTTTTGTCATCTTAGATGAAGATGGGCGCCCTTATGTAAGAGAGCTTAACAGCATTTTAAATATCTTAAGTTTATTGAGAACTCACATGGTTTTTGAATCCTTTGTCATTTTAATACCTGGATGTTCCATTCATAAATGAGAAATATTAAAGCGTGGACTTCGGCTTTATAAAGGTTGATTTTTAACCTGTTTCCAGCCAGATGATCAAGCTTGTGTTGGTGAAATTGGATTGTTTCCTACCTCTATGGGAGCTACTGATAGATTGCTGAATGCTGATCATGAGAAAGTGTACTTTGAGGGAATGCCAATATACAAAGACATGGTAAGCACATGTAGTAGAAAAGCAGTTTTCTTTGTCGGGTTTCCTCTACAACACTCGGCACTGTACTATTGAACTATGTGAAACTGAATTTTGGATTAATTGGTGATGTCTCATTCTTTACTTCCTAGCTTCGGATATGGATTTCTATGCTAATAAGGTTCCTTTCAAGAGAATGAAATGGTTTGATGGTTGACTACATATATTGCAGATGATAGACTCAAAACTCAAGCCTTCTTTTTCCATATTTTAATGGGATAAGTTGTGCTCTATTTAGTAGCTTTTAAGTAACTTGATCGTTGTCATTGCTTCTATAATTTATGCTGCTATTTTTATCCTCAGCAATTAAGGAGACATGGTGATATCCTAAAACGAACTGTTGGAGGTTATCTTGTTGTTCACGGAAGAGCTGATGACACCATGAATCTTGGAGGTATAAAGGTACTACTATCAATCCAAGTTTGCTAGATTGCGCGCTTATATGCTACTGATATTCCTTTCCACTCATAGATGTTCAGGCTAGCAGTGAGATAGTATTAAAGTTGCTCTTACTGTCATGGTTGCTCATAGACAGCACTAGTTATGCACTTGAAGATCAGATCACAACGCAAATTTATAAATGATGTTCATGCGTTTGAATTTATTACTTAGTTGAAACTTTTATGAAGTGTTATCTATTGACTCCGGCAGCAATACTCAAAATCAAATCTTCTTTTTTAACGTGCAGACAAGTTCAATAGAAATTGAGCGTGTTTGTGATCGTGCTGATAATAGTGTCCTGGAAACTGCTGCAGTCAGTGCTGGCCCACCAAATGGTGGTCCAGAACAGTTAGCTATATTTGTGGTTCTCAAGGAGGAAATGATTATTTCAGCAGACACACTGAAGAAAAGATTCACAAAAGCCATTCAAAGAAATCTTAATCCTTTATTCAAGGTTTGTACCTCTTCAAGGTTTAAAAGTGCATAAGGTTCCACTGGGTTAGAGATTATAGGTGTATCCTATTTGAGATTAATCAGAAAAGAAAGATATCACTTGTTGTCAAAGTAAACAGACCTCAGAAAATTATAACAGAATTCATACAATATAGAGATATAATTAGCACTTGTAGTTTTTTTGTTATCATTAACAGGTGAGCTCCGTGAAGATAGTTGCAATGTTCCCTCGAACAGCTTCAAATAAGTTGCTGAGGAGAGTACTAAGAGACCAGTGGAAGCAGGATCTTCAGATACAGAGTAAACTTTAACTAAAATCTCAATATGTCATGTGTAATATATGCTTATATCATGTTAGCCACGAGTTTGATCAATGACTGATAAACTTTGTAAACCTCAGTGTGCCATGTAATAATACGTCACAATCAGCACAATGCTTTAGTCTCAACATCAGCTCTAATACTCTTGTGCCCCAGCGGAATTTATTCACATCAGAATATAAGCTAGTGCTACCAACATGTGATGTGTGTATTTGGCTTAGGTAAATCGCTTCTATTGTGGGACCAAAAAACATATGTATAATACAGCATCATAACAGGTAGGAGGATTTGAGGTGTCAAGGAACGATTGCATAAATTTTAGACTCATGATGCTATTTTTGAGCTCCAGGTTTTGATCGTTCTCACTTTACCAATCTTTTCTCTATCAACAACAATAAATAAAACAAGACTCCCTAACTTCTCACTGTTTAGGAAATGAAAACAGTTTCTGTGGCTTGACGGTGGGAGAGAAGCTCACCAATCTACTCTTATCGTTCCATGCCATTGAGCTACATATTGCTGAGACTGATAATCTAAACACAATAGGCTCCCCTTTGAACTCGAACAAGACCACTTTGAAAAATTAACACAGCACTAGTTACTAACAGATGAAAAGAACTGCATTAGGCGCTAAAAAGGCCAATCTCAATGTTGGATAACAAACTGTACTAGCGATCATTACCTTCCTAAATGTAAATTCTAGAAACACGGTACTTTACAGTTCTTACAAGTGGGAACCGGTGTCATTTCATTTGCCCCATTCCACCAGGATTAAACAGGAACGCGTTTTCCACGGTAGCGGTCAAAGAACTGCAGAGGATAAAACAATCTCAGACAAAAAGAAATTCAACAATAACTGCAGAAATTCTCCACAATCCAGTTCCCTTTTATTACTTCTACATGAATCTTGATGGAGGCCGGGTAACGATAATAAGTGTAACAGGAGCATTGTATTAGAAACTGCTGTTATTTTTCATTTGAGATATGATGTTTTTAGTGTCCACTTAAAATTAAGTGCACTCATCTACTGCAAAGCTACCTTAATATAGTACTTCCAACATCTTTTCGACAGATTAGACATTCACAAGATTACTTCTCTAGAAGACAAAACTATATAACCCAAATATATATATCAGTTTTTTTATCGAGATCGAAATATAATCATCCACTGCATCAATCACCTGAATGTAGCTGTCTAACAACCAATTAACAGAAAGGATATAGTTGTCTAACAATCAGGTAAAAATTATTTTAGTTAATCTATGGCATTGTAGCGGATGACTGATAAAAGAACAGAGTACTTAAACACACCGTATCACATAACTTTATAGGATTGAAGCAAAATATATATACCATTGTAGAACCATATTCTAGCAAAGCCTGAAGAAACTAGTTGCTCTCTGCATTCGACAAATTGATCTACAACTAACTGGGAATACAACCAGTGGGCTCATCACAAATAGTTGTCTATTATCACTACAGAAGTGAAAAAGCTAGTAGTTGACTTCCTGCTTTCGGAATGGAGGTCTGAAAATGGGGGGAAAACAATAAAGAAAAAAGTCGCATAGGTTCTGCACATATTATGACAGCCTATTAAATGAAAAGAAAAGGTGCACATACGACTAATTCTATATTCTAGTCTTCCGGGTGAACAATAAATAGTACATGGCTGGTATAGGAAGATAACAAAGAGAATTAGGGAGAAGAGAAAGAAAGAACATGTGCAAGAAAGAACAAAAAGTGTTTTTGGGCCCTATATATAGTCATATAGAGAACCAAGGATTTGCTCATGACATGTGTAATAGGACACCAGAAGGATATGAATGTACCAGATTTCATGAAACTTAGTTGGATCTCTCAACTCCTACTGTGCATTGTTGTTTCTCTAAATTGCAAACATGGAGGAATTAACGTATATGCTCATGTGTTTCTTAATTGGTGGGATTTATGCACAAAGGTTGATAATTTCTAATAGAATGACAATGTGGTGGACATTGGGGGAGAGAGAGAGACCATGTGGTCCCTGAGTGTCGCGACGGAAACTGGTAATGTTGAACTAAGTGCTAGTTAGAGCCTAGAGGGGGGAAGGATTGACAATTTTATTCTGTTCCTTTTTCAATTCCTTTTAGGATTCTTATATAAACTGTGTAGCATAATAGTAATAAGAAAAAACATTGGAGAGTTAAAACGAACTTCTTGTTTTCTCTGTGCTAATTCCAAGGATTACCTACTGCACCATGAATCAACAATTTATTCCTCTCCTAATCTTAGTAATATTCAGCATACAACTATATTGTCAACCAACCATTAGCAGAACCATGGATCAGATGCTATGACAATCACTAACTTTGGAGGTAATAACTGTTTAAATAAAAATTTTCAAAAATCCCTTCCCTACACAGAATATAACAAAAGGTGATAGCAATGCAAGATGATACATGATTGGGGATAAACATACCGATCTGACAAAAGGCTGCTGGAAGATCCAACCTAGAATAGGTATCTTTTGCAGGAAAACTGCCAGTGTTGGCCAGAAACCACTGTCCAAAACTATTTATTATCAATCCGAGGAAAAAGAAAAAGGACTGTAGGACCATTAATAACTTATGAACCCAATTTACCTAAAGAGTACGACAAATCCATAGGCCTCGAGGATCATTCCCAGTATAGGCCAACCAATGACAACAAAGAAAAACCCAACACCAAATGAAATGGTTCCCTGTGGAACAAGCAAAACAAGTACACAAGACAGCTAAGCATAATAACTAATTTAAAACACAAATGATATACCACCAAATCATCAATTTGAGAGAGTAAGAGGAAGGGAGGGAAGAGAAAAGCAGGAAACACGATACATAAAAGAAAGCAAACCTTGTAATTACTACGCTTCATAAAGAACTGCAATGATGACTTGAGACCAATGGTTAGTGCCACCCCTGAGATGAAGAGGATCTGATTCAGTAAAATACCACTATGTCAACTGGCAGAAAAGTGAGGTACTCTGTTAAAAAAAAATCCAAGGAACCGGAGAAATATTATGATCATGGAAAGACATTGAACTTACATTGCCCATGGCAATTAGTCCCTTGTCGAAGAAGAAAACAATCCCCAGGAATGAGAAGAACACTCCAAACCCCGTCAGTCCTAGCCCAATCTCTGTTTCAAAAAGAATCACAAGTTTAACAAACGTAATATATCAAATAGCAGTGTTGCATGCTTCACTTTTTTTCTGTCATCTTCCAAATAGAATAGCACACATATAATATCTGGCAAAAGAAACACTATCATAAGAATGCTGACTTTTCACAAATCAAAATAGGAAGCAGGAATCCATGAGATGCGATCATTAGAAAAATGCGATGTGATAACTGACCAAACTATACAGACATGGATATTCATGCTTCCTGAATGCTAAAACAGGTAGGCTTTAAGGTTCAGCATTACATAAGCTGAATTGTTATGCAACATATACATAATCCATATTACTATCTCATATACGGGCTAGACCATAACTTTAACTTGGTCATAATTTCAACAAAATAGATGTGCCAATTTGGATTTACATCTTTGCTTGCACACGGCAGCACAAACCAAACCCTCAACGGGGAACCCAAGCTCAAGGTTGTAAGTGGAGGCTGCTTTCCATTAGACTATGCCTCACTTGTCACATTCTAGATTTTCATTTAGGTCAATAAGGCTTATATTCAATGGACATGAACAATGCACTGTTAAAGGAAATAATTTGAAAGAAGAGCACCATTAAATTAGTAATCAACTAAATGACTTACTCTTCCGATCGTTCATTTCGAAGGACATCATTTTTCACCAATTCAGATAAATTGAAATCCAAGCGTCACCTACAATGCGGTGAGTGAACACCACGAAGATTATCAAAAATCACTGCTATGAATCACACAGAAAAAATATACAAGGAAAAAGGAGCTCGAATGACTCCATATCAGAAAATTCAATATAAAGCAACTCCGCTAGGGTTCCAGCATACTATCAACAAAATACTATGAAATTGTCTCCTATTAAACAAACATTCCCAGCTAAAAAGATCTGTTCCTGAATTGGCATATTATGCAAATGAACACGTAAAGAGAAATCAGATGCGGATCAAGCACAACAGCAGTGGCGTGAACTGGTCGTCTCGGACCTGAACTATAAATGCACACAATACATGAAACATCAAATATGATTATGCATCCACTGTATTCAAAAACTAGATCGGTCTTGGAAAAAATAAAGAAGAAAGAGGACGTACAGATGAGCGATTTGATTGAAGCAACAAAATGGAGCTGAAGTAGTTTATGTAGTTTACGCGGTGTCGTCTCGTGTGTTAAGCAAGCTAATGCTATTGGCGTGATGGCGTCAATGCTAGATCGTATTACTATTTCCCCCTTTTAAACTGAAAGTAGTTATTACCCGAATCCGAATTTATTGATTAAGCTCAGTTGACTAGTGGGCCGTCCCCACTTCTATCGTAAAAAATGTAAAAGTGACCTGGGCTACCCATATTTCCGGCTGTGTAATTGAGAAAAAGAGAGAATTTTAATACGGAGATAAAAAATTACTATCCTTGGCTAAAATACAGAAATTAATGCTGGAGTTAGAACGTTCTAACAAGTGAAATTCCAGGATAAAAGTTAAAAAATCTGAAAAAGCTTCGTCTCCCCTTTATTTAAGATTCAAATTGTATTTTCGTGTAGTTAGGATGTGTAAACTTTCTAGTTTCATGTAGAAATTTCTCTATGCATGTGATCATGGTGGATCTTGCGAACCGCTTATTTGTTAGACTCAAAAGGCACTAAGGTGTGTGTGTGTCTACTCCATAGAATATAAAACAAGTTTTTGTTTATTGCAAATATCGACTCTGAAAGCTTTGAAATTGAATTATTGTGTTTCAGTTTATTGTCATAGATTTTATGCTCATGGTTTTCTTTTTACTTCTCACAACACAGTTGCTATTACAGAGCAACAACTATTACATTATCAGTACATAATAATTACCCTAAAGAAGACCTGCATAACATAGTAAATCAAGAAAGCCCATGCTCCAACTTTTCCATCTCTTCCTTGAAAACAGGCATGGCTTCTTCTTGCAGACAGACCAAGACCTTGAAACCATCTTTCTTACCTTCAGTGGCAGAAGAATAAGGCAAGAAAAAGCAAGGCTCAACACTCCCAACTAAGTGCCTAGACAGAGGGAAGACAGTCACAGGGCCACCCCACCCAAAATCAACTGTCTCGTGTCCTACGTGCCGCCAATCTGTAAATGCACTCACTCTATTCCCTGATGTGATTCCTTCATCATAATGCAGTTCCTGGAAATCAATGAAGGAACGGACATACTCATCCGTGATGATGTTCTTGCTCTTCTTGATCGCGTCTGCTGCTTTCCAGATAGGTTGATTGATGAGGTCCTTTGCGAGGAGCTGGACGTATATTGGCACGCAGCCATTGCCCCAGTATCCTGCTGGCAATGGTGGCTTCACTCTTCCTCTGATATTGGTTAGATAGGCATACTTCACTGTCTCATCATCTGGGATTTTAGAAGCCTTTGCCCTGTTTCATAAGTAAATAGATCAGTCCCTGGCTTAGCAGATGATATTAACAAATGAAACATAGCCAATATAAGCTAACTTTTCATAATGTCAAAGGTGCCTGCAAATATATACACTTTCTTTTCTAAAATTTCTGGGAAGTACAAAATGACAATGCTAACTGCTAAGTGATGAAAAAGTAGAGGAACAAATCGTTAAGCATTTGTGGTGACTGATGAGTATAAACCTATGACGGTCGATACTCAATAGTTATCACCCTTTTTACTAGAAACCCCTACGCCTCAGTCCCAAAACAAGTTTCGCATCAGCAAATTATTTTAGTAAAACTACTAAACAAGTTGATATTAAGTGCACAGAAACATACTTTGCTCGCCATATGAAAGCTCCCAAAGCTTCAAAAGTTGTATAATTTGAACCAGATTGCTCATGAAGAAACCCCTTTAGCCGATCCAACCAGTCATCCTTCACCTCAAAGCAACCTCGAACCGCCGGTTTACCTGATTCCAAGTACGGAGACGAATCCCTGTCCAAAGTGAGAAACTCATGAACCGGAAATTCAACTCGCGGTGGATTCCTCGGTCCAAGCAAAGTCGACCGGTCCCACACCGGTTCAATCTTCATTCTGCTGTCCCCACGACCACGAGCAATCTCCGCCATAGCATGGAAAAACAGCGTGGATCCCATTCCATCACACATCGCGTGGTGAACCGCCGTTCCGAAAACCCATCCACCACATTTAAACCGAGTCAGTTGCAGAATCAAGGGGCGGGTCAATGCCTCGTCGTCTCTCGGGTCGGGTACCAGCTTCTCAACGAAGTTATAATCTGGATCATCCAGATAGTTAATTGAGGCCAAGGTACAATCCGCTGTGGACAGAATTACGGGAACGCCATCTCCCACTTGACAGTGGAGTTCAAGACGGTTGTCCGACGGACGACGGCGGAGACAGCCGGAAAATTGGTAGTAGTGGACGAGAGCGGCGGAGAGAGAGGAGCTGAGAACTTCATACGGGTCCGACTTTTGGCTGTGGGTTTGTAGTGTTGTGTCGTTGACGTAGACACGGAGGTACCGGAAAGTGAGATTGAGGTTCCTGTCGGTGTCAAGGTGGGAAAGAGGAAGGACATGGTTTTCGGCGAAAGGCGGCTTAGAAGGATAGATCGTGGTAGTTTCGTGGATGATTACCTCCATTTTTTCCGGTCCACGGCGATGGTTGTGATCGGAGAATGGTTGCTATTTTTCGTTTTGTTTATAATAAAGTTAAAAGAAGTGCTATAAGATGGTAGGTGACTAAAAGCGAAAGAAGTCAACAACCGAGTCGTTGATGTTCATTCCCCCCCTTTTTTTATTTTTTTTTATTTTAGTATTTATGATTTGAAATCTTGATCGCAAATCGCATGTCTAAATACCTATTAAATTTTTTAAATGATTATCAAACTTATACTTTATATATATATTATCATTAAATTATTTTTATTATTATAAAATCATCCAATTATAAATATTCAGGAAATAATTTACAATAATAATATATCTAGTATAATTTCACAAGTGAGATTTTCAGAGAGTAGGATATACGTAGTCTTTATCTCTATCTTTATGAGGTAAAGAGGTTATTCTTAATAGCCCCGACTCAAAAGAAGCAATAAAATATCAAGGTACAAAATAAATATAATAACTAATATACATAAATAAAGAATAGGAGACTATGTAATGATGGAATATTAGCTACTACTAAAAGAAAAAGAGTAGAGAAGGAGACTGGCCCCTCTCGCAAACGACGTGCGACAATAGTGAATTACTTATTAACTTTTTATTTTAATTCTCAATCAATCTCCAAATTTTTTTCCTCTAAGATCATGTACTTAATTAATTAGTTATAAATATCAAATTATCTTTATCAAAACAAAGTAGAGGAAATATTGAATGGCGATGAATATTAAGTTGTGATTCAAATTATGATATTGCAAAAATTAATACTAACAACTACGCAATAAAGAAGATAAATAAAAAGAATGTTTTAAATAGAAAATAAGAGACTGCATTTACTTGTCCTGCTTTATTTCATTTTAAACAATAATAACAACGCAAATAGAATTGCTGCCAAAAAAATGGTTGATATACTTGTTGTATAAATTAAAGTTGGAAAATGGAGATGGTAGGTGGCCAAAGAGTGAGAATCATGTTGTTGATGGTTGATTTATTCCTCCCTCTTTTTAACAATCTGGTTGGTGGCTTTGTTTTCTCTATGCATCCTAGTACTAGTACTAAGTAGGTGAAAAAGACAAATGAATTAAAAAATAATTTATTTTTATATTTAATAATAATTTAATTTTAGAATATTATTTCTAGGAAGTTACGCAAATATCATAACTTGTTTTAGCATCCAAAGTTTTAATTTTTTTAATTTTTAACCGTGTCTAATCCAAAGTACGTCGCGTTAATTGAGACGAGGAAGGAGCAATATATAATTAGGAATAAAAAATAATTATTTACTAAAGAGATTAAAAAATACAATTAAATATCTCAATTTTTTTAAATTTCTATTTAAATATCAGATATATATATACTTTTTTATTTGAACTATTGTCAACTACATATAAAAATACATCTCAATTATCAATTTTTTTTTTTACTGCCTTAACCATGATACTTTTTACAATTAACTTTTAACTTATTTACCATTTTGATATTGACGACGTTGAATTCTGTGTAATTTTGTTTCGCAAGTCTTGGTCTTTTTTGGCGATAGGAAAAAAGGTGTCTTTGAGATTGTTTGGCTAAAGCTTAGTAATTTTTTAATAATTTAATTTTTAATATTTTTTTGTAATGCTCAAGAAGAGTTATTTCACTTCCATCCTTGTTCTTCTACTTTCTTTATTATCTTTATTTTTTGTGCTTTTTCAACGTTAACAATTATTTTATAATTTATTATATTATTATTTGGGATGATAAATTTCTATCTAATATTTTTTTAATAGTTTTAAAAAAAAATAAAAACGGAGAGAGTACTGCATTAATTCACCACAAAAAATTATTTGATTAAAATATTTAAAAACTAATTAAATAAATAGTTATTTATTTATCAAATTAATATCTAACACTTGATGTTTATTAACTACCTAAATTAGCTAAGACAAAAAGGAAAGAGAGGGGAAAAAGAAAGGACAAAAATTAAGAAATTTAAAATTTAGTTGTCTTATAATTAACTTTCAAAAATTGAAATCACAGAGTTCTAAAATTTTAATTTTAGACTTTATATATAAATTTGAGTCGTGTTAAAATTTAAATTATCTCCTCTTGAAATCAAATTGAAAAGAAGGAAGTTAGCTAAAATCAAATTATAGTATATATGGTAAAAACATTCACATATTATTTACTTTAACAATTAAATCCACCTACATGCAAATTCAAACTCACCAACAAAATGAGGTTGCAGGTATTTTTATACCAATAAATTGATAAAGAATATTCATAAATCATTTCAAAAATTGCAGATATTGCAGTCATTTTCCGAAAAGAATTAACGAGGAATTCCACATATTTTTATTAATTTGTAAAATAAAAATAATACATTTTTAATATTTAAAATTTCTAATAATTCATAATTGTCCTACGGATGAAGATGATTATTATAAATTGAAAAATTAAATTGAAAAGTCAGTTTATTACCTCTTGTCTTCATTAGTGGCAACTTAATTTCTTTGGATTCTCCTCTTTTATTATCACGATTCTCTTGTTTATTATTTAACTAATTGCAGAATATTCTATTCAGAACGTTAATTCATCTCTTTCTAAATCAATGTATCTAAGTTTTTTTTAATTTTTAATAAATAGCATTAATCCTACGATAATATCGGATACACGACAAAAGGAATTGTTCTATTTCCAAACTTCACCTTCAAAAAGCGTAGATTTTTTTCACAAATTTTCTCGAATCACGTATTTTTCTCCTGCGTCGGGCGAGAGAAATGAATAAAATAATATATGAAATAAAAGAAAGAATCAAATCGCACCATCTCTGTAATAGATAAATGCATTGCTTGTGAAGTATGTGTGCGTGTACGTCCTATAGATTTACCCATTGTTGATTGGAAGTTGGCGGTATTCGAAAAGCGATTGTTTTTAATTACAATAATGATTCCTGAGGTACCCACTACTAGGTACCCTCCCAAAGAAAACCACGTGGGTATACCATGAAGTTACAAAGGTTTATTGCACAATGAGCCAAATAGCCCTCTGTGAAATGGCGCAAGAAAGAAGCGATAGACGGGGCCAGAATCTGGCAAGCGGTCTCTCATAGTGTAACCAATTATCCATAATATCAAATAAATCATTTTCGTCTTTTGTAAACTTACCAATGGCTATAGTCATAGTGATCCTCCTATTCAAGTAGTTTTAAAAGGATAACATTTGGTGGGATTCTATTTAAGGTTGTTGTTGTTGTTGTTGTTGTTAAGAGGATAATATTTGTAATATAATTATTAAAGAAATAAATTTTGAAAATCTAAAAAAAATAAAAAAAATAAAAAAAATAAAAAAAATAAAAAAAATAAAAAAAATAAAAAAAATAAATATCTTTATTTTTTTCATGCGATTGATGAACTTTTAACAATATATGCTTTAACTGTTATAATTCTTTTGATGAAATATATATGTGCAAGAATGGTACTTTTAAGTATTTTTTTTGCATGCTTTAACTTATTTTACATTTGTATATTGACGACGTTGAAGTGTCTGTAATTTGTTTCCCACGTCTTGGTCTTTTGGTGGTAGGAAAAAAAGAGGTCTCAGCTAGATTAATTAGTATTTTTTTTATTTTTTTAGTTATTTATTAATTTGAAATTAAAGATTTGATTTTTATCTGTTTTTTGATAAGATTTTCTTATTTTGTAATTTGGAATTTTTAAGTTGTTTTTTTTTAAACTTTTGAACGTTAACAATTATTTGTAATTCATCATGATATTATTTGAGATGATAAATTCCTCTCTAATATATTTTTAGTAGTTTTTAAATTTCATGATCAAGCATAAAAATCCTTTCTATTTCTTCATATTCTAAGATTTTTATTATTAATTATAAAAAATAATTGAATAAATAATAATTGTTTATTTATCAAATCAGTCTCAACACTTGATTCATCAACTATTTAAGTTAGGTGAGGCAAAAAGGAAAGAGGGGAAAAAAGAAAAGGACAAAAATTAAGAAATTTAAAATCTAGTTGTGTTATAATTAACTTTCAAATATGTGAATCTAAAGGATTGAAATCACATGTTTTCAATTTTTTATTTAGGCTTCTATATATGAATATGAATCGTGTTAAATTTAAACTATCTCCGCTTGAAGTCACGAAAAAGAAAAAGAAGAGGAAGATAAAAAAAATCAAATTATAGTATATATATGGTAAAAACATTCAAAAATATAAAAATTAAGTTTTGATTTTTCAAATTTTATATAAATGTTTTATCAATTATAAATAATTGAAAAAACAAACGAAAGGGAATACATAATATATATACCTTCCATTTCAATTATTTATCATATTTTTAGTCAATATTAAAAAAACATCTTTTCTTTTCTTTTGACAATTCTTTAATTCTAACTTTAAAAAGGGTCTAAAAATACCCCAATGCACGGCAAAATAATTTATAAATATATAAGAATTATTGGTCTAAAAATAGCTCGACCTATCACTTTGGGCTCAAAAACACCTCAAACTAACATCATAAATCTGATGTTTTTTTCATTAAAAAAAAAAACATACGGCTTATTATGATTGGCCACATATGATTTACTTTAAAAATTAAATCCACCCACATTCAAATTCAAACTCACTGACGAAATGAGGTTGAAAGTATTTTTAGATCAATAAATAGATAAAAAATATTCATGAATTATTTTTTTCATATATTACGGATCTTTTTATCCGTTTTCAAAAAGCAATTAACGGGAATGTATTTGCAATTACTCTTTGTTCCACATATTTTTATTAATTTTTGAAATAAAAAATTACTTTTTATATTTAAAATTTCCTAATAATTCAGATGATATTATAAATTGAAGGGTAAATTAAAAAGTCAGTTATCACTTGTCATAACTTCTTCACGGCTCTCTTGTTTACTACCTAACTAATTGCAAAACATCTTAATCAGGAGATTACCTTGGTTCGCTTCTTTTCAAATCAATGTACGTAAATTTTATTGATAGTCAACAAATATCGATAATAATAATAATTTTAAGAGAATAATGTTTATAAAATAGTTATTAAAGAAATGAATTTGTGTCTAACTCCAATCTCAAAAATTAATTCACGAAGAAAAATCGTCCAAGCCATATATATTAGGGGACGTACCATACATCTTTTCGTATGATAAGATGTGAAACTCTTTAACAAAAATATACATACCCCTTGTACATTATAATAATTTTTATGTTCAAGCCAACACATGAATTTCATGCACCTCGACGATACTATTGTATATATGATGCATATCTTGTATCGCAAATGATGATCCACGAGATTGAAATTAAATTTATACGTGTTCTTGAACCATTGATAATTTTTTTCCTAATAAGCAATATAAATGAGAGAAATTATCTAGCTAATTTAAATTTATCTTTTCTATTTATGCTATTAAACAAAATTTTCTTAAAAATTTAACTTCTTATTTCATAAAGTGAAAATTCTCCAAAATCATATAAGAAACTAAATGGCAACTCATTGTTTTAACTATGCCATATGAAATTTTATACTTTCTCCGATTTTACACGTGTGATACTCGTTTTCTATTTCTCCAGCAAAGCTCTTCGTCGCAATGCCTATTGTGTCGGCTTAGCCTTTCCAACAAACTTGCTTTTGTATCTTTATTGATTATTTCTTGGAGTGCGCAGAGTAGAAGGTGACAGCCTAATGAATTGACCCTGAGGATGACTAAATTTTCTCTCCTTATAGCTGGCAGGCCATGAAAAACATACTAAAATTAGGTTGGATTGGAAAATCATAGGAATAATAATTCATGTACTTAATATTGGGTCCATACGTGCCTGGTACAGTGGCCCCGGCTGACTAAAAAAATTAAAGGAGAGTTGAACGTACATATTAAAATTTGATTAAATTTTAATTTTAAAAATTAAATTTTAATGTTTTAAAATATTTGCTAATTATATCTTATTATAAATAAAAGTACACAGGGAAATGTTTATATCAAACAAAACTTCCAGGATAAAATAAATTCGAGTTTCTAAATGCTTTGAATCAATATTCATTGGAGGTTATCATGGTGTATACACTTGGTAGTGTCGTAAATTTAACTGAATAATTACCAATTGAAAATCTCCATAAGAGTTGCAACTCTTTCAAATCCACAACCATCTCAAGTCAAGTATGGGGGCTTGGTACTTTCTGTGAGATTATTGGAACAAGGTGAAGGAGTGCGGCGGCACTTCTCCAGCAGTAAGAAAGAGGACTCCAGCTCCATCTTGATGAGCAGCACCATCAAGTACATCTTCCATGGTGGAAGAATTTCGACCACTTTAACACATTCATTTTTTTGTATAGAGGATAAATAAAAGTACACAGGGGAATATGTTAGTTACTCTCTCCTAATTTAATATAATTGATATTTTGGAAGGTTTGGACCCCATAGATTAAATAATTCATTTACTCCTAAAATTAAGAGTAAATATCCTTAAATTATGATTTTATTTTCTTTAGTTAGATTGGCAAAATTATCATTAAATATGTTTTAAATAAAAATGTATTGGGAAAAATTGGAAAAAATTAAATACTTTCTTGATTTAGTGAAACTTCAATTATTTTGAATAGGAGAAAGTACTACTCTAAATTAAACTTGATTGGAAGGCGTAAAAGATAGACACAATTATAAATCTAACCTAATAATGCCATTTTAAAACTTATTATTATTTTAAAAATCAAGGACAATAAAAATGAAGAAGGAAAATTAAACTCTTATCGATAAAATAAAAAATTTATCATTTAATCTTTCTTCTTATTATTATAAAAAATCTAGAAGAAGAAATTAAACTTTTATTTGACAAAATAAAAACTCATCATACAATCTATGAACGAAGTTACTAAAATTTTAAGTCTTACGTACACATTGCATGTTGGATTAACAAAGGTTGACATTTCAAAAGAATTTGGAAAAACGCGTGCATCGTGAATTAAATATTGAATCACGTGCGTACTATGTAACATTTTAACAAGAAAATGCATTTTCTTTTTTTCCACAGTGAGATTTTCATTAATTTCCACTCCAGTTGCCTATAAATACTGCACTATCTTATAAACAAATAAATCATCAAACTTTATATTAATTTAACTCCTCATTCATTCTGATCCTTAAACCCTAACAAGCTAGCTACTTCTTAATACGTACACTAAAAAAAAATATGCCTACTACAGCCTCAATCGATCTCTCAAATATCACTCATTTTGTAGTAAATGAAGGCCATGGAGTAAAGGGTCTTTCAGAAATGGGCCTTCAAGAACTACCAAAACAATATATTCAGCCAATTGAAGAAAGAATTACAAGTAGCACTGTAATTCTTGATGATCAATTCCAATGATTGACATGTCCGATTCGGACGATTTAGTTGCTCAAAAAATATGTAACGCTGCTGAAAAATGGGGTTTTTTCCAGATAATAAATCGCGATATTTCTGCTTGGAGTTGTTGAATCGTGGAGGCGCGTATAGGTTTTTAAACAGCCGCGGAGGAGAAGAATAAGCATTCCAAGGAAAATTCATCGACTAATAACGTGAGATATGGTACCAGTTTTGCTCCAAAAGCTGAAAAGGCTTTGGAGTGGAAAGATGACCCCGAGCCTTTTTATGTTTCTGATGAAGAGGCTGCTGCTCTTTGGCCTTCTGTTCTCAGGTTTGCAACATTAATTAATTCACCCCACCAAAAAAAGAAAATATTGTTCGAGTTCAATTATGTAAGTACGGACATAATGAGTTAATCGGCAGAAATTCAATAGCTTTTAGTCTAAAAATAGTAACAATGCTGAAAATAAATATATGTGCAAGTAACTAGTAGGCTTTTAAATATAAAAAAGGTCCGCTGTTATTAATACATATCACTAATGTCAACAAATATTTAAATGTCTAAATCGTACTACTAATTATGTCATAAAAATAAATAAACTTCATGTTTTTTTTTCATTATATACGTTAAGTTTTTATTTTAATTTCAGGGATGAAGCGTTGAAGTTCTTGAGAAATTCAGAAATTGTTATCAAGAAGTTATTAGGGGCACTTATGGAAAAGTTAAACGTCAAAGAAATAGACCAAACAAAAGAATCACTTCTAATGGGATCAAAGAGGATTAACGTTAATTACTATCCAAAATGCCCTAATCCCGAATTAACCGTCGGCGTTGGACGTCACTCTGACGTCTCAACACTAACGATACTTCTTCAGGACAATATCGGAGGACTGTACGTGAAAAAGTTTGATAGTGACATGTGGGTCCATGTCCCGCCGATCCACGGGGCTCTGGTCATTAACATCGGCGATGCACTTCAAATCATGAGCAACGGACGATACAAGAGCATCGAGCATCGGGTCATGGCCAATGGTAATAATAATAGGATTTCTGCTCTTTTTGTGAACCCCTAAGCCCTAGCGGCGTAGGACCTTTTGAAGTGTTGGAGCGGGGAGGATCAATTTACAAACAAGTCCTTTACTCGGATTATGTCAAGCATTTCTTTAGGAAAGCTCATGATGGAAAAGACCTTGTTGATTTTGCTAAAATCAATTGAAATTAAATTTGTGGGTTTGTTCGAAAAATATTAATAAGTGCTTAAATTAATACCTCAGACTGCTTTCAAAATTATGTATCTTTTCTAATTTTATTATGTACAAGTTTGGTTTCTTTGTATTTAAATTTAAAAGTTCAATATGATCATCTCCTTGGGATTAATATTCTACTAATTAAGGGCTAAACAAGCTGTATGTAGGGGTTTGAGTATTTTCTATTCCCATTTCCTTTATTTAATTTGTTCAATTATTTCAGAATTAATTAGTTTGTAAATTTATAGCAAGTATGACACATACACGCACATTATATATATAAACTTCGGTGTAAAGACCAACGAAGTCCTACAATTTTTAATCAATCAACTATGTGTTGATTTCAAATATTGAACTATGTAACCACTAGAGAGATAATTGAACCACTACGTTCTCTGAAATGGACATTTTCATTAATTTATTTTGGGTCGGAAGCTTAGGGTTGAGTTTAGTATATAAATTACTACATATACGTTAGTTACGTCACATTAGACTCATTTCTTTCAAATACAACAACTAGTGTCTTTAGAAAATTAAAGATTCTTGTCATCTTTAGTATATATTAATAAGAATGTTTAAAAAAAATATTAAATAATATCTAAAAGATGTGCCAACGGTAAATTGTATTCGATGAACTGATTTATAAATTGCATTGGACAAGTACGATTTATGTCGAATGTGATTTATAATGGCACTACATTAAACTACAATTTATTCAAATAAAGTAAGATTTAAATGCAAATTTAATTCAATTTTAAAGTAAGTAAAATTTAAATATTTTAAAAATATTTTTAATTTTTGTATTTTAATTAAATTACATGTTTTTTTTGTTTTTTTAAATTATTTAAATATTGGTTTGTAGATTTGGGGTGCAAGAGGAAAAAGTATATGTTAAAAGGTTTGATTTTGGATGGAAGGTAGTTTTATAATGTGTGCATGTGTTTGGAAGTTGTTTGTCGATGATCAAAGGCAGGGCAAGTAATATTGCGTTCTTGATCACTCTCTCACGATGGGTAAGGACAAGTGCTCAAATAGTTGAAGTTGGAAACTGAAGCTGTGACGAAGTGATTAAATCTTATGGAAGTGAAAACACTTAACCCTATGTCCGACATGAATATTTATTAACATAATAAAAAACAATTTTAAAAAGGCGATGCGTCTGCCGGAGTCGAACCCGGGTCTATTGCTTGGAAGGCAATTATCCTAACCGTTGGACTACAAACGCTTTGTTGACGAGGAACTGATTTAGAGCAATTCACTATAGGCCTTCTTTGCCTTAGAATACCCAATATTGAGATTGAAGAAACAACAGTAGAATTAAAGATGGATACATAAAACAGAAATGATGATGCCGTGAATTTGAAAGAAGGAAGTTAACTAAAGTATATATGGTAAAAACATTCAAAAATATGAAAATTAAGTTTTGATTTCTCAAATTTTAAATAAATGTTTTATCAATCATAAATAATTGAAAAAACACACCAAAAGGGATACATAATACTCCTTGGTTTGACATTTGTGCATTATTTTTATAAAAAATATCTTGCTTTTCTATTTCTTTAATTCCCCAGCTTGAGATCTAAAATACCTAATATATGAAAAATGATTCTAAACACCTCCATCCATCTATTAATTTAAAAATATTTTTAATTTTTTTAATTTTTTTAATTTTTTTAATACAAACTAATTGTTTAAGTTATTTTTTTTTTTGAGTTAAAAAAAAAGAAGAAAAGCATGCGGCTTATTATGATTGGCCACATATTATTACTTTAACAATTAAATCCACTACATGCAAATTCAAACTCACCAACAAAATGAGGTTGCAGGTATTTTTATACCAATAAATTGATAAAGAATATTCATAAATCATTTTTCAAGTACAGATATTTTGATCATTTTCCGAAAAAAATTAACGAGGAATTCCACATATTTTTTAATAGTTTAAATAAAAAAATCAATACATTTTAATATTTAAAAATATAAAACACTAAATAAGAAATTAAAAAAACAAAAAAAATATATTATAAATTAAAAAATTAAGTTGAAAGTCAGTTTATCACCTCTCGTCTTCACTAGTGGCAACTTAATTTCTTTCGATTCCCCCCTTTTATTATCACGATTTTCTAGTTTATTGTTAATTGCAGAATATTCTATTCATTAGCTTTAAAGGATAACATTTGGTAGGATTACACTAGAAAGTTATTAACTTGTTGTTGTTGTTAAGAGAATAATATTTGTAATATAATTATTTTGTAATAAATAAGATTTAAAAAATCACAAGGTAAAAAAAATCAAATATTTTAAAAAAAAAAAACAATCGTTCAAGTCAGCTTACATATAAAAGAAACGTACTATCTATCTTTATTTTTTTCATCGATTGATGCAGAGACTTTTTAACAATGATATATACCCTGAATATTATAATTCTTTTACGGTAAAATAATATGTACAAAAATTAGTGACTTTTAAATATTTTTACCATTAACTTTAACCATTTTACATTTGTATATTGACGACATTGAAGTGTCTGTAATTTGTTCCCACGTCTTGGTCTTTTGGTGGTAGGAAAAAGAGGTCTCAGCTAAGATTAATTAGTATTTTTCTTATAATTTAATTTTAATATTTTAAAATAAAATAAAATCTCTGACACTAGCTATTATTTGACTTCCATGCTTATTTTTCCAAATCTGTTTTTAAAAAACTTTTTGAACGTTAACAATTATTTGTAATTCATCATGATATTATTTGGGATGATAAATTCCTTTCTCATATTTTTAATAGTTTTTTAAATTTCATGATCCAAGCATAAAAGCTCCTATTTCTTTATATTCTAAGATTTTTATTATTAATTGTAAAAAATAATTGAATAAATAATTATTTATTTATCCGTCGTCTCACCACTCGATATTCATCAACTATTTAAGTTAGATGAGGCAAAAAGGAAAGAGGGGAAAAAAGAAAAGGACAAAAATTAAGAAATTTAAAATCTAGTTGTGTTATAATTAACTTTCAAATATGTGAATCTAAAGTTGAAATCATTGAGTTTTAAAAAAGGGTCTAAAATATCCTAATACACGAAAAATAATTTATAAATATTCTTTAATCCATCTATTAATCTAAAAATGACTTTAACCTATCTTTTGGACTCGAAAACACCCTTAAACTAACATCATAAATCTGATGTTTTTTTTTTCAATTTAAAAAAAAAAAATCATACGGCTTATTATGATTGACCACATATTATTACTTTAAATTCAAACCCACCCATTCAAATTCAAACTCCACTTGGCAAGAAATAAGGTTGGAAGTATTTTTTAAATAATAAATAGATAAAAAAAATATTCATGAATTATTTTTAAACATATTACGAATCTTTTTATCCGTTTTCAAAAAGCAATTAACGGGGAATGTATTTGCAATTACTCTTTGTTCCACATATTTTTATTAATTTTTGAAATAAAAGCGATACTTTTATATTTAATTTCCTAATTTAATTCAGATGATATTATAAATTGGAAAATTAAATTAAAAAGTCAGTTATCACTTGTCGCAACTTCTTCACGGCTCTCTTGTTTACTACCTAACTAATTGCAAAACATCTTAATCGGAAGTTACCTTGGTTCGCTCCTTTTTCAAATCAATGTACGTAAATTTTATTGATATTAAGCAAATATCGATAACATCTATAATAATTTTAAGAGGATAATGTTTATAATATAGTTATTAAAAGTAGTGCATGTGCTTTTCAAATACAAAAGCCAATTCGAAAAGAAAAATCATTAAACCATATATATTGGGGGCCCTTTGTACATCTTCATTTTTTGCATGTGATAAGATGTGAAACTCTTTACAAAAAAATACATACTCCTTGTCATTATAATAATTGTTTATGTTCAAACCAACTTTAAATGAATTACATGCACCTCGACAATACTATTGTATATATGACGTATATCTTGTATCACAAATGATGATCACGAGATTGAAATTAAAAATTTATACGTGTTCTTGAACCATTGGCTAATTTTTTCCCCAATAGAAGCAATATTAGAAATGAGAGAAATTACGTAGCTAATTTAAATTTATCTTTTCTATTTATGCTATTAATAAAATCTTCTTAAAATAAAGGAGAGTTTGAACATAAATAATAAAATTTGTATAGAGAGTAATCGATGATTTCACATTTCAAATTTAGATTTTCATTAATTTCCACTCCAGTTGCCTATAAATACTGCACTATCTTATAAACAAATAAATCATCAAACTTTATATTAATTTAACTCCTCATTCATTCTGATACTTAAACCCTAGCCTTACGTACACTAAAAAAATATGCCTATTACAGCCTCAATCGATCTCTCAAATATCACTCATTTTGTAGTAAATGAAGGCCATGGAGTAAAGGTCTTTCAAGTAGGCCTTCAAGAACACCAAAACAATATATTCAGCCAATTGAAGAAAGAATTGCAAGTAGCACTGTAATTCTTGTGATCAAATTCCAGTGATTGACATGTCCGATTGGACGATTTAGTTGCTCAAAAAATATGCCGCTGAGAAATGGGGTTTTTCAAATAATAAATCACGATATTTCTCTTGAAGTTCTTGAATCTGTTAAGGAGGCGACATATAGGTTTTTAAAGCAGCCAGCGGAGAAGAATAAGCATTCGAGGAAAATTCATCGACTAATAACGTGAATGGTACCAGTTTTGCTCCAAAAAAGCTGAAAAGGCTTTGGAGTGGAAAGATTATTGAGCCTTTTTTATGTTTCCGATGAAGAGGCTGCTGCTCTTTGGCCTTCTGTTCTCAGGTTTGCATTAATTATTCCCCCCTTTCCCCCTCCCAAAAAAGAAAGTTATCGTTCGAGTTCAATTATATAAGTACACGGACATAATGAGTTCAATCGGCAGAATTCAATAGCTTTTAGTCTAAAAATAGTAACAATGCAGAAAATAAATATATATTAAAAATTAGTGACTTTTAAATATAAAAAGGTCCGCTGTTATTAATACATATCACTAATGTCAACAAATATTTAAATGTCTAAATCGTACTACTAATTATGTCATAAAAATAAATAAACTTCAAATGTTATTTTTTTCATTATATACGTTAAGTTTTTATTTTAATTTCAGGGATGAAGCGTTGGAGTTCTTGAGAAATTCAGAAATTGTTATCAAGAAGTTATTAGGGGCACTTATGAAAGGATTAAACGTCAAAGTGATAATAAAAGAATGCTTCCTAATGGGATCAAAGAGGATTAACATTTAATTACTATCCAAAATGCCCTGTCCCGAATTAACCGTCGGCGTAGGACGTCACTCTGACATCTCAACACTAACGATACTTCTTCAGGACAATATCGGAGGACTGTACGGGAAAAAGCTCGATAGTGACGTGGGTCCATGTCCCGCCGATCCACGGGGCTCTGGTCATTAACATCGGCGATGCCCTTCAAATCATGAGCAACGGACGATACAAGAGCATCGAGCATCGGGTCATGGCCAATGGTAATAATAATAGGATTTCTGTGCCTATTTTTGTGAACCCTAAGCCTAGCGACGTAATCGGACCTTTTCCAGAAGTGTTAGAAGCTGGGGAGGATCTGAATTTACAAACAGTTCTTGCTCGGATTATATCGAGCATTTCTTTAAGAAAGCTCATGATGGAAAAGACACTCTTGATTTTGCTAAAATCAATTAGAAATTAAATTTATTAGGTTTACTCGAAAAATATTAATAAGTGCTTAAATTAATATAAGCAATAAAATTATGTATCTTTCTAATTTTATGTATGTACAAGTTTGGTTTCTTTGTATTTAAATTTAAAAGTTCAATATGATCATCTCTTAGGATTAATATTCTACTAATTAAGGGCCTAAACAAGCTGTGTATGATGTTTTGAGTATTTTCTATCCCCATTTCCTTTATTTAATTTGTTCAATTATTTCAGAATGATTAGTTCATAATTTATAAGCAAGTATGACACATACACACACACACATATATAAACTTCGGTGAAAGACCAACGAAGTCCTACATTTTAATCAATCAACTATGTGTTGATTTCAAATATGAACTGTAATACCCTAGAGAGATACTTGAACCACTAGCAGAATACCCAATATTGAGATTGAAGAAACAACAGTAGAATTAAAGATGGATACATAAAACAGAAATGATGATGCCGTGAATTTCGGCTTTAATTTACGTAGCATGCATGGCATTTGCACGCTCTACGTAGTTCGCAATAAAGATAAAGTCACTCATAATTGGTTAATGCACGCAAGTGATTTCTGGTTTAATTCATCCCTCCTTAAATTAATTTACACATGAAGATGTTAACTAGCTAATTGCACGCACAAGAACAAAATGATTATGAAAACATACGCACTATATGTGTGCGTCCACAACATCGTTGGACTGGAAAGCAACAACTAAAGAAGTTGATCTTTAGATAGAAAGAAGACCTTGCATAGTGTTAAAGACAGAAGGATTTCTTACTGCTATGTAACTAGTGTTTGTCTTTGGCTGATATTAACAGTTGCACCAAAAGACAACCAAGTACCTTCAAGCGTCTGTTAAAAATGATCAATTGATGAGGTTAAAATTAAAGATAATATGTTATGCAAAGGTGGAAAAAGAAAAACTACAATCTTGCCTCTACAAAGCTTTTTACCAACATGATCTCCCGTTGCCTACGGTGGGCAAAAAATATGGAGGAAAGAAATGATTTGTCCTTTCTTCTACAAGACTAGCAACAAAAAATATGAAAAGGAAACAGATACAGGAAACCAATCCCAGCTTCAGTCTCTCAGCTGCATCTCCATGAAGTTCCTGGAGAACTGAGAGAGAAAAAGCATCACCCAGCTGGTTTACAAGCTTCATGCTTTGCAGTTGTACCACTATAGTACAAGTTACTACACAAGCTCCTACAAAGCCCGTAGCATATGAATAGCAGCAACACACTGCACAAAAATCATCATAGGAAGTAATCTGGGGTTCTTCAGTTTACATCTGGCTCCCTCTCATGGAGCTGGTTCAAACTACCAAAGGTGAATCGTCAAACTATGAACATTTTAGTAACACAGAATACACATAATCAACACGGTACCTAACTATCACGTGAAATTTTTGAGAGAGAGAAAGAGAGACCTGAATGAATGTATGGCCATTGCAATCATCAACTTCCAAAATGGATGCCATATTTCCGCAGCGATAACAGTAGTTAGGTGCACTAAATGTAATGCTGCGCTGATCCTGCAACAAGAACATGGTTGATGAATTTTCCTCTTGGATTGAACTTGTTGGTAGAAATTTAAAAGGTTACAAGACTAGTACATGAGCCCAATTGAATCCTCCATAACCAGCTGGTGTGCTCTAGCAATTAGCTTTAAATTGTTTGTCATGGTTAAACTGCTCAGATATATCCTGTTGCAATCCAAATAACCAAATGACACAGCTTCAATTACTGGTCGAAACAAAGAGAACTTCTAAACAAATTCAGTGGGCTGAAGTGGTAAGCAGTTACTTGGCCGAAGGTATATCCAGCACCCCTGGGTGAGATGCCCCAACCGCAACGATCATCAGGATCAGACCATAAAAGATCACACATGGCCCCCTCGTGTGGAACTTCTTGTACACGATCAAAACTACGTACATTATCAAGGGTTTCAATAGACGGCGACAAACCACCATGGAGACAAAATATTTCTGACTCAACCTACAGAGAATTCGAAAACAGAAAAAGAACATTAACACTAGAGTTCCGTACCGGGAAGAAAAAGCATGCAGCTGAAGCATGTCTCTCATCTTCAGAAATTATACATAACCTTGAATTCAAGTTGACTAACCAAACAAAAGAAAACATTCTAATGGAAGCAAAAGTAATGATGATTTGACATATTGGTTACCAGTGCTAGACAATAGCAGTTTTACAATTTAAAGTCAAAGTGTGAGCTCGAAATAAGCTTTGTTCTTTCCCTGCAACAGAGAGAAAAACAAAAAATAAAAAATCGAGATTCCATTTAATGTGAAGTTATGAGTTCAGCAAAAAATATTACCAGCATACTCTTTTTAGTATCTAAGTTGTACTGTTGAATACTGTTAACTCCATAAGCTTATATACTCAATGCTAAAAATTGTGGACAAAAGCTACCTTTAGAAGCACCTTCTGTCAACACATCACGTGCAAGTAATTTAGGTTACAAATTACTTTTAAATCATGAATGAGCTCCAATCTTACAAATGTGTACCCAGATGGAGCTAAATGACTAATCGATGTGTGCACAACACAACACACCATAGCATACGGAGCTCTCTATATAAACAAAACCCCATTGTTTCTGATTACATTTTCGAACATTAGGACATCAATAGATATTGCGGGAGGAGGCAAAGGAGGGAGAAAAGAAATATCACTTTATACCACAAATTATGGAATCATCAACAAATACAAATCATATCAATAGAAGTCAACCTAAAGCATTTCTAAAACAAATTTTCATCTGTCAGCTCGATGTTGTTGTTTCCAGGGGTAACATGCAAGGAAGCAGAAACACGGCCCATCATTATAGTGTAACTAGTAATACTGGCAAGGCCGCTGACCCAATCAAGATGAATTCATCAACCGTAGATATGTTTAAAATTTTTAATGCAACTTAAAACACAATAAATAAATGTTTAACTTCAGTGCCACTCATTCTGAAGCCAAGTGAAAAGTTGTTTGAATATCTGCACCCAAGGGTTAAAGCACTAACACCAGCTAAATACTTATTAAAACATGTATTTGTATATATGTATCAAAAAATACAAGGACACAAGGACAGCTAATTAAATAAACACTTTCATCAGATTATCACAATATATCGCTAGAACAAACAAATCATACTAACCAAAGCTGTGAGGAAAGTAATCGAACAGATCTGTGAAAATCTTCACACGTTGGCATTACCGTATCTGTAAAACACAAATGCACTCAAAAATCAGAAAAGATTAACAGCAATGAAACTTCAAACTCAAATCAATCTTTTGTGAAGACAATTCCAATGACTTTAGGAGGACATCAAAAGAAAGATCGACCAATTACATTACAGAACAGGGTTAAGAAGGAGAGTTACAATGGAAAAACACCATGTTTTCAATTCTAAACAGTTGATTAAACATGAGCTATCCTTCCACAATTGCTACATTAGATGATTTAGGAGATTCAATCTTATTACGGTAATTCTCCATTAACTACTTCACTACCCTAAATATATCTGTTCTTTATGGAAAACGAAACCTCACACTAGGATACCTTTTTTAGATAAGGGAAAACATGCACATGTTAGGGAACAAACTAGGATACCTTAACAGGGATAGAGAGAGTGCTGTTGAGTAAAAAGGATTAAATCCAGCTGTATCATATAGCACTCTGACAGAAAGCCTTCTACTCTGTAAGCACACTATAGATTTCGTGCTTTCACTTGGTGATTACTGACTACCAAAACACATCATCTGCATCAAGTTAATTGGGTACCACCCCATTGAAGTAACTATACAAACTAATTACTTACAGTATTACAGGAAATCATCTATACTGACAACAGAATAAGAAACAATAATATAATAATATGCAGGAAATGTATATACCAACCCTACATATGTTGTACGATTTATCTATAAACTGTGAGGAATTCAGTAGTCAAGTAATCAAGCAAATGTAAATCCCAGGTATCTGTCCAATTATTCAGTCCAAAAAGCAAAAGGCAATGAGATACTGCAACCCACAAAGTAAAATTGCGGACTCACTTCCGTAAACATTCATCATAAAATCCATAAACCTGGGTAATCTGCAAGATACCAAGGCGTTGATCAGTGATGCCATAATCTGGAAGCAAGGTCTGAGTTCATATTGTAAATAAATAGATGAATTAATCTAATACAGAAAAATATCTGTCTTTATGAAGTTTAAGCAAAAAACATAGAGAGAGAGAGAGAGAGATGTTTTATTTCATCAATGACGTATACCTGGCGACTCTCATGATTCCCCTCTCAAGATTGTAATTCGTTTGGGAATAGCGTACTTTGAGAGCCACCAAAAGCTGAAAAAGTGAACCACAGTCAAGATGAGACATCACAAACCTGACTACCCATAAGAAAGCAACATCGCATAAAAGAAAACCCAAAACCGATAACCCATGATTATTTCCAAAAAGTTCACTATTACGGAATGAAAATCTCTTGAAAGTTTAACAAAGAAAGTAAAGTTAGGGACACAACCTAGACTATGTGATTAAACAAATTATGACATGAATTTGTCATAAATAACTGAGTCATCATTTATCGTTAAAGCACAACAAAATCCTTCTAATAGCCTAAAGGTTTAGGCTAACAACTCACCGTACCGTTTCAACAGAATAGTATCCACGATCCACATAATCTCCCATGAAAAGATAATTAGTATCAGGACACTGTCAATAATGGAACAGGACAAGTAAGAAAACAAATCCAATTAAAATTAATTTCAATAAAAAGCATAAGTATTTCAAATTGCATGGAACCCAGAAAAAGAAAAGGCAACACTGAGGTAACAAGTGAATCCTCATGCTAGTGTCCATAATAACAGGGTTTTGTTCCCATTGATGCTAGCATTCTGTGGCTTACTAGCCATAACAGTTAAAAAGCCCCTGGAGATCATCAAGACCAACCATCATACAAATCATTCCTGAAGATCTCAACTTTTCCTCACCATTCCCTTGCATATGGCTTTGTTTATCCAGTGGGGACTTCTCCTAGCAAGTTAAATTCTGAATGGATTACATCCAGAATATTTCTGTACGCTTCAAAGCATTAAAGTCCTCAAGATTGAGCAATTTTCCTTCTTACCTGAGGAGAAAGGAGCCCTTCATTAGGAATGATTTACATTTATAAAAAGATATTCATTATTACCAGAAGAGCCCGTCCTGACCTTCAAAAACATATTCCAGGACACACAAAGGGAGAAGGAGGAGAAAGCAAGGATAGGGAAAAGGTGCATATACCTTCCCACCAATCCGGAAGAGCTCAGCAAGATCATGGAACTGCCCATGAATATCACCACATATAGTCACAGGGCTTTTCACAGGCTGCAAGAAGGAATATGAAAAACCATCTCAAATTCCCTACAATCAGCTATTCAAAAACTTGGAACTCCTTCGGAGAAGCATTTTGTGTCCCACATGTTAAAACTGAAAAGTCCAGGAAAGCTCTCCAAAGCTACATTACATGCACTCAGGGACGGTACGTTGTTGGTATGGGTCTACAGAAGTATTTTGGTATAGTATATACAGGTTTGCTTATTTTAATCTTCAAAGAATCTACACAAACTGACCCATACTCATGTAGTAGTACTTAATCAACATAGGATGTTGAGACAAATGATCCATATAATATAGCTCCAAAGTCAATATGATAATATTTTGATTATTAATCAAGTTATAGCGCTGCAAGATAATAAGAATAGACAAGGGAGAGTCAAAGCGTAGACTTCATACACTGTCGCTGTGTAAATCTTGTAGCAGCTAGTTTCACATAATTCAGTTTGGCTATGACATAAGTACTTTCAAAAGTAACTAAACCTGGTCTTTGCTAGTTATAAAATCTTCAATATTTGAAGGTAACATCATAAGACTTCAAGAGTATGAGGCCATGTACATATAACAAAGAAATTAATCTAAAACCTAACTTGTCAGGTTGTGCTCTCAACATGCTGATGTAAATGCATTTTAGAAAAGGGAACAAAATTATCCCTCCTCGCTGGCAGAAATGAAGAAGAAACAATGAAAACTCACCATTAGACTTTGGAGCTCAGTAGAGAAAATAATTAACGCAGAAAAGGAAGCAAAGTTTTAAGTTCTCCTCACCCTCTCCGCATAAAAGAAAAGGAAATCAGTAGCTAAGCAGAAAAGGAAAAAAGAGAGAAAGCATGTTAATCTTCAGAAGGTCATACCTGGACATTACTTTCTTGCATTAGAATCTCCTTCGCTTTCTCACATAATCCTCTTACCTAGTTAAGTGGGGAAAAAGATATCGTTGGTCAATACAGGTAACTCCTTTATCTATAAAACAAGAAGGGATAAACATGGTTTCATCACAAGAGGATTACATATAACAAGCATTTGATAAGATCTTTAATGGAAAATAAGCTTTAAACCTAGAACCTCAAAAAGGGGGGAAGAACAAGTTGTATTCTGCAAAGATGTTCATCATTCTCATATATAACTTGGAGAAACAACTTTATTGGAAGAGTCAAAGTATTGCTTCAGAACACTACTTCATTTTTTATTTTCTTCTAACGTGCATGCCAAGTTTTGAATAATGTGCCATACTTTTTAGCAATAGAAGCTTTTGTAACAGTAATTTAAGCACGAAATTTCTTAATAAACGATGTTGAGACCTGTAATGAGCTAATAGAATTTCCAATTTCAAAATTTGTTCTTAGGAATTTTCAAAATTCATTACACAAGTTCATTAAGAAATAACATGAACTCATTGATTTGTCAGAAACAAGTTGAAGTCTTTGAATTGAAACACAATAAGATTTCACCAAGAAGTTTTCCTTTTATCATGTCTTCTGTGTCAGAAAGTAGATGAAATGAAAAATGAACATGATATAAAAGAGTCAGATGATTAGTGTACTGTCTCATAATAGGGTCAGTAATGAAACTGATAAAAAAATAACATAAATCAAACCATTCTGTTTTCCATTAAGTTGAAAATCGAGTAACAAGTATATGTTTCCCTTCTGCTACCCATAGCAATTCTTAACAACAAAAGGATCTGTTTAGCATACTTCTAGATTTGCCCAAGCCCAAGTTGAACAAAGACCCCAAATGATCTGATCAGTAATACATCAATTATTTTGTTTCCAGAATAAGTTATAGGATGCACAAAGTATAGACAGACACCTGTAGAGTCTAGAATGTTCAAAGAAAATCAACAAAGGAACGAGGAGAAAATCAAATAGAAGGGCTACATATCAATCAATTGTACCTCAATCCCAATCATAAGTAAGATGGTTTCGGCTGTATTATATCCATTCCTTGCAGTTAACTTTACTACAGAACAGATTTCTCATTCGACTATTTCACTCTGTTCATCAGTCTCGCCCAATCATCATAATTTATCAGCAAACAAGAACACCCAAATATCAATCCACAACAATTTAATAACAAACTAGTTGGGATCATCTGTGTAAATCCTCTATATCGATTCCGTTCTTTCATGCTTTATTAACAGAAAGGATTCATTGTAAGTTGGCTACGTTTAGCCAGCCCATCCACCTACAGAAAGCATTCTTATTAATCCTCTATATCCACTCTGCTCATTCAGGCATTTTATAAATATAAAGATCCCTTATATGAAACTAATTGTACAACACATATTGACTTCTCTATTTGGGCTTTATAAACAAAGAGAGCCTATTAATCGTAATTTGACTATTTACAGTAAATATCCTAATTTATCTGCGGGCAAAACAGATCAGAGAATCTTCCGTCGTCTTCTCATAAAAAGATAATCTTGATATGAAATGTAAACAGGGAAATGCAAAAGAAAAGGAAAAAAGGTGTACCTCCTGCTCTGACAAGGGTTTACACTGCATAAGCTGAGCAATTTGCTCGTCCAGATTTCCATTAGCCGTGCTCGCGGGCACTGAATCCGAGCTCATCTTCCTTTTCTTCTGGGTCCAAACACACAGACGAAGGAACCCTAGATTATTTTTTCTTACCTGAGAGAGGACGAAATCAACTGTGGGTGTGGGTGGTGGTGGTGGTTTGATTTCGTCGTTCTTCTTTTGCGTACGGCGTCGTTTAGGCGGAGGAAGAAAGAGTGGAGGTGTGTAATATGTGTTAATCTTTGTTAATGTTTTATCAAAGGAATCAACTATTTTAAAGTATCCTATTCACTTTTACAATCATTCAAATATCTATGCTATATTAAACCACGAAATACTTAAAAATATTAGTTTCAATTTTTCGCACTTATTAAAAGATTCTATGATAAATAAATTTATTATTTATTATTTTTATTAATTAATTATTATTTAAAATTTTCAAAATTTTGGGGTTTTTTTTTTTTTATAATTTATGATTAATATTCAATATTTTAAAATTGACTAAAATTTTAGTTTTTAATTTTTTATTTGATCAATCAAATGTTTCTTGTGTTTATTATTACATGAATGTGATTTATACATGCGTTAGACAAAACGCAATTTATAAATCATGTTAGTCAAATGCGACTTGTGAATCGCATTTATTAGTGCGATTTGTACGTCATTGTTGGAATGCAATTTATAATCGTATTTAGAATGCGTTTATATATTAAAAGTAGTATCATTAAGATTTTAAAATTCATTACAAATTTATTAATTTATATCAATTCTTTCTTCATTGAACTAACTAATTATTCATCTGTCCCAACTCACGGTAGAAAATAAATTAAAGAGTGTAAGCTTACGTTTACATTAATACGTTGAATTCTTCTTCTTCTTTTCTTCTTCTTCTTAGGTCGTATAATCGAAGAAAATATATATAGAAACACAAGCATCTTTAAGTTTTTCAGTTAGTAATTGTTCTTGTTATTCACTATGTTTAGTTAAATCTACACTATTTCTTCCATTTTAATTTATGTGAATCTGTTTTATTAAACACATAGATTAATAGATAAATAAATTTTTTAAGCTAAAATCATCTCATAAAGGGTAAATGAGAAGTTTAAAATTAAGTTATTGCTAAATATTATTAAAGTAGGAAGCTTCGTAGCAAAATATCATTACTTTTTATCTTTTTAAAATATAGTTTACACGACAAAATAGTCATTCAATTATTTTTCAATATTTAAAAATTTAAAATTAATTAATTTTATATATTAAATTTTCCTTATTTGAAAATATATATAAAATTTATTTAAAAAATTTAAAGCGTTAAAGATTTTATCTTTTAATAAATTATTACATCTTTGAATAAAGTTGTACTTATAAAGGAAAACAAACTTATGTTTAGGACTTACGAAAATGCAATTAAAAAATGACGGTCAGGTGTACAAGAAGCGTTCTGCGTGCTGAGAGTCCAAAAAAGAGCTGCACCCAAAGAGTGTGATATGGACAATATACCTTAATGAGTCTTTCTTAACTTAGTGGCATAACAATTACTTAATGATCAATTACAAATAAATAATCAAGTAATGATAGCAAGTATCACTTTATTAGTTTAGAACAAACTAATAATTCTATACGATTTCCTAAGTACTAATTGTTTAAACGAATAATTATACTATATGTTATAATATACTATTTACAACTTTGTATTCAATGTATCTTCATAATGTTAATATTTATATTAGCGTTAGTCGGTTTATGGTATATAATAATAGAAATTTTGTAATAATATAACGTGAAATATACATATAATTCATGCATTCAAGTGTTTACATAAAAAATGAATGACTTTTTCATTCTAATTAAACGGCGATTCTACAAGTTTTGTTCAATGAAACGGTGTGGAAACAATTGAAGAAAAAAGCAAATTGATCGGATCAAACTCTTAAATATGATCATTTATCAATTTAAAATTTATAATTTTTATTTTAAATTCACATATCACTATACAAACACATGTTAAAAATATTATTTTTATTAATGCAAGAAACACAAATCCAAAATGCATAAGCTAAGATTAGTGTATTAAAAAAATACATTTATGAGACCTACACAAAAACATTTCAAATAAATGGAATACTTTACATATTTAATTTGCCACATATTTTCGATCAATAATATTTATTTTCTATTATCGTAATAAGTATTTAATATTTTTATAATATCAAAACACATATAATATGTGATTTCATTTTGAAAAACAGTTCTAAGATAAGATGACAGATTTATTAATGTGAATGATATTTGTGATGTAAAATAAAAAAAAATTAGCATACTTTAGATATTCTTTTTTCTCTTTTAATATATTTGAGTGATAATAAACATGGAGCGTCTATATATTTAATAATAGAGACTTAAGTCGATGATGTAGCATTCTCTCAAACTTGGAAAGATATTTATCTTTTATATTAGATTTTGTATTATATTTTAAATTATTTATTACTAATTGCTATCCTTTATTTTAAAAAAAAGAAAAACTGTTCACTCATATTCAGTAAAGCATGCTTCAAATAATTAACAACTATCAAATATTTATGTTTTTGCCTTTATAGCAGTTTTGGGTGTTCAGCAGCCATCTCTACCCTTCATCAATTAATTTGCGGGTGCACAAGAGATCTCTCCGGTGTGATTTCCGGCGAAGATTGGGTGTTCTTGAAGCTTAGTGTCTATAATATTACTGAATAGGTTTAACTACGAGAGGTTTCTTATCTTATCTTTGCTTCCAATTTATTAAAATATCACTCACAAATGTATTATTTACAATAATATAATATAATGATAATTTTGGCTGATTGCCGCAGTACATTTATCCGCCAAGTGTTGATGATAGCCTGCTTTATTTCTATTATAATTTTGTTTGTGAAATATTAATTTAATCATTTGATCGTGTTTAGAACATTTAAAAATCTATTTTCTTCTTGGTATTTGCGTATAGTGATAGAAGCGTCAAGTGAATTTTGCATTACGTAAATTCGAGAGTTAAGAAATTTATGTCATTAAAATTCGTATTAAACCTACTTGATCGTGATTCTTGACACATTGTTACAATTGTTTGTATGCACTTGCTAATTGTGAGATTGACCCCAAATGTTGCTCTATTTACTTGTTTTGTTACAAAAATAGCTAGTTTGATTATTTTGTAATTTTACAAATTAAAATTTGCGGACAATGATGACATTTTTTTTTCATTTAAAAATGATCTAAGATATAGATGTAATTGCTGAATAGTTGTGCTGATTTTACAAAGCTAAGATATGTACACATATTTTTTCTATAAATATACTAATGAAAAATGAAGTTCAATATCTAAGTTCTACTTTCAATAAAGATATTTATATTAATAAATATTAATTAATTCAAAAATAAAACATTTAAAAAATTCATAAATTTAAAAAAATATATAATTTTTTATCTATTTACTTTCAATAAATGTACAACAATATTAAGTAGTATAAATTTTAATAATATAGTTAATAAGCTTCGCGCGGGTTATATCACTAGTTTAAAAGTAATCCTAATTAAAATTTTGCTTATTTCTGTTAATATTTCGTTTATTTTTGCTAATCAAAGCAAATTATTTTTAATAGAGGATGAGGAACTCGTTAAATTGGCATTTCATCCCATTTCTCTTAATTGCACAATCAAGTAGTTCATGAAAAACAAACAAAATTGCATTAAAAGACCCTCCCATTTTTAGGATTGATGTGGAGATACCTCTTCTCTCTCGAAGCTTCTTCTTCTTCTTCTTCTTCCTCTTTCTTCTCAGCAATTTTCATTCATTTGTCGTATTCACTCCGTTGCAGAGCAAAAGGAAGAAAAACAAACAGAAAAGCTAAGGAAAAATGGCGCATATGATGGAACATGAGGGTCCACCAAACTCAGCGAGTTTGGCAGAGGCCTAAGCACAAGACATTGGAGTTCTTCAGGATGTGTTGCAGGTCCATCCCTGAGATCATGGAGATTTACAACTTATACGACGTCGTTTCCCCCTCGCAACTCCGTTCCGCCGTCGCCGCCGAAGTTCGCAAAAATTCCAACCTTACTAATCCTAAAATTGCATCCTTCGTTTATCCCTTTAAGCTAAATTAATCAATGGCGCTGTTTCAATTAATTAATCGATTAACTATGTTTCAATTCTGAAATTAGCTGGGGTCTGGCTATATGAATCGTCCGTATCATTGTTAATTACGTTTACTTCGGCTGCTAAGTTACTGGAACCTTCTCTCTTTTATTTGGGGTATAGACAGAGTTAGGCAGTACCCGGTTCAAATTAGAGAAAATGTTCATTTCTAGGTAATTGCTAGTGTAAAATTTACCTGATTGATTTCATAAAGGTACTTGCTGCTGACTGTCAGTGAGCTAGAAATTGAATTACTTTTGGATTATGCAACTGTTAAGGTATCCATCTTTAGTGTGTGGCAGAAAAGATTATGCAAGTAAATGGGTTGTAGATGCTGTCATCGGATGAGTTAACATAAATGTCAAGGGAAAGATATGAAGTCTGATGACAAGATAAAGTTCTTAATTTATTTCTAGTTTGATTTAGAATCTCTTGATCTTTTCCATAGTTGAGAAAGCTTGACCTTTCTCGAAGAATAAAGTGTCTCTTTTGGAGAATATTAACCTTCACGTGCTTCCCTTTTATCAAGGGTTGAGGGTGAGTTTGAGGAAGGAGTATGTAGTACTATGTGCTGGAATCCAGATCCAAGTGTGATTGTGAACTGAATCAAATTGGTGTGTTTTTAGAATATCAAGTATTAGTTTTCATTATTTTGTATACGAGATAGAATCAGTTAATTTAAGCTGATAGTCAGGTGAATGAAGTGGATTCTAACTAATGGCTGGACTGGCGGATTATTCATTTGGATCTGAATAGCATTTGAGCCTTTGATTCTCCATGAGTTTCTTAGTTTTGGTTGCCAAACCAGTAAAGCAAATCCTTAAAGATTTCTAGTTTTGGGTTTGATAAAATAGATTAGTTTGGTAGCTGATGAATTCTAAAGGTGGCTTCTTTCTCAAGGTAGTTGCTTGTAAGTTCAGGGAGACTAATTATTGTTGTTCAGTGTCATGAGATTTCAAGCTACTTAGAAAGATGCAAATATGGTCTTGATTGACGTTGGGGCTTAAAACCATCAGTCAAATACTCTTGTTGAAACTGTAAAAGTTGCGGCCTTATATGGATCTGTCCACAACAACAACTGTGCCATTTTATCCCAAGAAAGAACATGTAGAGCAGAAAGAAGATTCAGTTTAGTGAAAGAAATTGCTGGCAGATAAAATGACTGGTTGCTATAATCTCTAACTTGGAGAATTTGAAGGTGCATCATCAAATTCTGACTTAGTGTTGTGTCTAATATGAACTTTTTTGGTATTTTCTACCTTTCAGAGAAAAGTTCATTTGCTTGGCCCCTTGCTTTATGATTGTGATGCATCTTCTTTATCATAAAAAACTGACGGTGATGCAGCTTTTGATTTTGCTATTATTTCTTTGGAGATTTGGCTGGCAAGGTATGCAGGTAGATCTTCTTAATGATCATTGAAGACCGGATAAAAATCTATTAGATTTGATGAGCTTTAAGGGATGAAGGCTATAGTTCATAATATTTCTCCATGCAGAGCGAGAACAGTCAAGTATTTATTTCCAACATATGCAATTTCACAGCTTGCTGTTTCCCGTATTTATTAGATCCTTCTCATTGATACCTCTTGTCTTCTTTTACTACAGAATTGGTTCACATTGTGTTAGATAGCATCTTACGTTTAGTACACGGTACACAATATGGAGCAATCTCCTTTTTCGTTTTCTTTTATTTCTGTTGATGTTGTTTTTTCTTGGTTAAGATAATAAATGGTTTATTGATGAGAGTATTGAACTGAGGAACAGACGTCTCATGAAACAGGTCATAGAAAGTTGAATTAGACACGCTAATACTTGAAAGAATATAAACAATGTCTTTGTCCCTTCTATTTTCTGCTTGTTACAATTTTTTTTTTGTTTCTTTAAATTATTTGTATTTGGATTAGGCGAGTGCTTCTCTCTAAGATTGCAAATGCTTTATGATGTAATCAATGCCTCATTTTTCTTTTGAGTGAATTATAAAGAAGGTATCCAGAATGTATTTTGTATTTTGAGTGAAGATAGGAGGTTCTTTTCTTCTTCTTTTTTCCATTTGATGGTGGGGGTGGTGGGTGGGCTGGGGTGGGGGTTTCAGGTGAAGCAGTATGATCCATCTCTGTTTATTTGGTGAGTGATTTTCCCACGAGAAAGCAGAGTATTTAGTTTTATAGTTTCCTAGTTAATTGAAAGATCACAGTGACAATCTCATGGCACAACAATGAAGATGAAAGAAAATAACTGTTACTGCTCCTTATTTCCCTTGTACACTCAAATTTTTAGTCAACAGCATAGTGTTAGCAGGAAATGGAAATGCCTAATAGGTTCAGAAGGTGCTTGGTTGCATGATTATAGGTCTGATGCAAGTAGGGTTACATCAATTAAATGGTCTTGTACGTCAGGTACTGACACATAAAATAGGCAATCTTCAATTTCACGGGGCTTGAGTAGGCAATGAAAGTAATGCTACTACTCCTTTCTTTCTCTTACCACACCGCTCTTCCTTTTGAGTTTTGAATGAAATAACTCTATATCTCAAAAATTACATTTTGAATTTCCTTTATACAGTGAAGGTTCCTTTCTATTGTTTCCTAAATGAATGATATAGTGTAATCCCACAAAGTAAGTGCAGAATACATTCTCACGCGAGGGCTTTACGCCTACCTCGGAAGTATAGAGTACATTCTCGATAGACCACCCAGCTTTAAAAAATAATTAAGAAAACGAGATATGAGAAACAATACGTTAATCAAGATAAGAGAAACAACAAATAATGCTTGAGACATCAGAGGACAAGCATTTATATTATGTTACGACGCCTACTAATGAACGAAAAAACAAGGCAACACACTACTACCTCTTATCCTGCTACCTAATTTGTGTTTCCACACCTTCCCTCCCAAGAGCCAAGTCCTCATTAAAGCGCAAGAAGCTGTGTTATATCACTTGTCCTAATCACGTCTCCCAGTTGTTCTTCGGTCTGTACCTCCCTTAAAGTCATCCATAGTCAACCTCTCACACCTCGGCCACTTGGGGCCCTTGTGCATCACCTCGTGCATCCTCATCACATGCCCAGAACCACTTCGGCCCTGCCTCATGCATCTTTTCCTCCTTGTCTTCTCCACCTTAACTTTGGATATTGCTTCCTAATTCTCTCCCTCCTAGTATGCTCATACATCCGTAACATCCTCATTTCTACAACCTTCATTTCGGACACGAGTTCTTGGTAGCTAACGCCGCTCCATCGACATAGTCGGTTAACCGCCACTTTATAAAACTTGCCTTTAAGTTTTATTTGGCACCTTCTTATCACACAAGACTCTCGGATGCTGGCCTCCATTTCATCCAACGTGCACCAATATGGTAGGCAACATCCTAGTTGACCTCTCCATTTCATGTTCTTTTATTTTTCTTTTGGTTGGAAAGGAGCTACTTCTAAATGGAGTCACCCTGGAAAGATAAAGACTTATCTGAGTATTAAAGTAATCTTCTGCACCTTTGGTTTCCCTGGTAACAACTTTTATCCCTTTAAGGCACGTCCTCTACCCCCTAGTCAGAAACATAATAAAACTTGTTATTGTACAGGTTGACAAAAAGAGAAGAGAAAAACTTCCAGGAATGGATTTACACCTCTAGTTCATAGGTGTTATCCTTCTAGATATAAAACTTGCCACATGAGAATTCTCATTAATGTGCATGTTTCTATTTATTATAGTTTGATACATGTCCACTGCCATCCTATGATATGTTTGAGTAAAATGTGAGTGTTCAATTGTATGCAGCAGGGAGTTTGTCCAATTGTACTCATGACCATCTCTATCGTAGGTAATTGACATGTTGCTGTTTAAGGGCATGGAAGAGTTGAAGAACTCACGTGGACCACTCAAAGCAGAGGCACCATCTTGTTGGCAAATCGTCGTGGAGGTAACCAAGGGCTTGTGCAGGACCTTGGACATAAAGATCAGGGCAGCTCTAATTTCCTGAAAAACTTTTACAGCGGCAACTACTTCTAGATTTCTTTTTAAACTTTGCTGTCTGTGGGTTTTCCCGGTGGGTGAAGTTCCCAAATAATGATGATGTTTGCTTGCATCCTACACTTGGATAAATATACCTGCTATTTATTGGTAATGAGTACTCTTCTGAGTCTAGAACAGGTTGTTATGTTGTCTGCTTTGACATGGAAGGCTCGCCTTTTTAAGTATTGTTTATCATGTAAGAGCTACTTTATTAGTGTCAAATCTGAAGGAAAAAGTGTACCCTTTGTTCCCAAATTCACCAAGCACCCTCTTTTGAGACTTAACCCAATTACTTGAATCTTGAATGATGGTTTGCATTTGCTGTTAAGGCATCTATATAACCAAACTTCTCATATAATCTGAATCATTCAGAGTTGAGCATTCAGCAGAAAGGTTGTCAAGAAAAGTGAGGTGCTCCTTACGATCTTTAACTGAAAAGCTATATCTCAATCTCAAGCTATCAACTATATGAATTCTTACCATCCATGCCGCTCCAAATATATACCTGATTTAATCTAACTAGGCAACAAAAATAACTACTAATGGTAATCTAACTAGAAACTCAATCACAGAAAATTGCTAAACACCACTTCCTTATGATTGTGGATTGCACGGCACCTCTTCATTAAGCTGCTCTATGCTTCGTCATGATAACACTTTCTCGTGTATCATAGTAGACAAGTTGTACCACTGGACATTATTAAATATGCAAATGTATAGATGATTATGACAATATTTGATATATCTAGAACAAAACTAGAGTCTCATTAAATTTACAACTTTGTTTTGATTAATTTAATTTTTATTTTTTTTAATAATTTAGCGAATTCACAAAGTACAAGCACATTAGCTTGTAAATTTACAAACAAAAAACATAGTAAATTTATAATTAAAAGAAGAAGAAGAGAGATTACATTATATCCCTCCAAAGTCACCATATTATTTCATGATAATATTGTAAGTTCAATCTAATACATACATGTATCTTTATTTCGTTAGGACTCATTTGGTAGGAAATAAAAATGTTTTAAAAATTTTATTTAATTAAATATGAAATTAATTCTAAGACTAGTTATTTCTTACAAAAGTAGGCTAAAAATTTAGGCCAGCCGCAGTGGAGAGAAGGTAAACACAACGTGCGGAGAAGTGTCAAAAAACGTCCCAATATTTTCCTATTGGGTCTCTCGTGTTTGTCTGTTTGTTCCTTTTCCTTTCAAACCCTTTTCCCCTTTTCCACTTTACGTTGAATCAGCGGAGACGCAAAAAAGAGGTGAGAGAGAGAGAGAGAAAGGGTGAGCATATATAGAGCATCCTCAGATATTTTTTTTTTTTTAGCATTTCGCTTCGATCGCACTTTTTCTTCTTCTTCTTCTTCCTCCTTATCAAACTTAGGGTTTTCTTCCTTTTCCTTGCCTCTTTCATTGTATGTATGTTCCTTGCTATTTTTATACGTCTTTTTATCTTTCTCATACTTTAGATGGGTATTTCTTATTCTCTTTCTTCTATGAATTCTATGTGTTTGATGTGTATATTTTGTAAGGTTTTTTTAATTGATGTGTATCTTCTGCTTCATTTTTCGTTGTTTTCAATGGGTGTTTTTTTGTTTTTAATTTAAATCTCAGTTCTATGTGGTTTCATATACTTATTCTGTAATTATTTTTTGGAGATTTAGAATCTTTGTTGCATTTTCCTTTTCTGTTGTTGGGTTGGATTTCCCTTTTCCCCGTTTTTATCTCAAAAAATGTGCTTATTTTGCCATGATTTTTGTTTTGCTGTTTTGGGTCTTTTAAGTAGAATCTAGGCTCTGGTTTTTGTTGCTTTGTTCTTTGAAGGAAGAATCTTTCATTTTATTTTAATGGTTATATGTGGTTTGTGTTGTGCAGTCATATATTTCTTTTGCTGATTTGTTTTTAGAAAATCAGAGTATTGGTTGCATTTTCTTTGTTTCTGTTGCAATGGGTTGCATTTTCTGGATCATAAGTGTGCATGTTTTACATGGTTGATCATTTGTAAGATCACCATTGTTGAGTTTGAATATTTGAATATGTTTGCTGATTTTTATTTGTTTGTATTCATCGAGTGTGAGAGTTGATTTGTGTTGTGAATATTGTTGGTTTTTCTATGGAATCACGGTGTTAGGAAGGAGAAGTAGCTCAAATTTGAGGGTTTAACCTATCCCTGTTGAAAAAAGGTTAGCTGAATTTTGGGTTAGCAGAATTGACTTGCAGAAAGGTAATCAGGTTTTGATTTCTGGGTGTTTTGACTATGCCAACATCGTGGGCTGATTCGATTTCTGCAGCCGGGAATCACGCCTGCTCGCCCCAAGTCATCTTATGTTCCACCACATCTTAGAAACAGGCCTGCTTCGCTGATCTCTGCTGACTTCCTATGCTGGGCCTGCATCCAGTCAGGACAGAAGTGGTTATGGTGGCCCAAATATAGGTGGAAGTCGTTGGAGTGGTCCAAGGAATGATTTCCGATCTGGTTATGGTGGTGGAGGAGAATTCGTGGTGGTGGCTGGAATAACAGAACAGGTGGTTGGGATCAGCGGGAGGAGCGGGAGTAGCCTTTGCAAATGATACTGAACCCTTTGTCGAACCAGAGAATTCTGGGATCAACTTTGATGCATACGAAGATATTCCTGTGGAGACAAGTGGGGATAATGTGCCCCCTCCTGTGAACACTTTTGTTGAGATTGATTTAGGTGAAGCGGTCAACCAAAATATCAGGAGATGCAAGTATGTTAAACCAACCCCTGTGCAAAGGCATGCTATACCAATTGCACTGGCTGGTAGAGATTTGATGGCTTGTGCCCAGACTGGTTCTGGAAAAACGGCTGCCTTCTTTCCCATCGCCAGTGGAATCATGAGGGGCCAATTTCCAAGACCACCACGTCCACGTGTGGCGTTTCCTCTGGCTCTTATTCTTTCCCCGACGAGGGAGCTCTCATGCCAAGTAAGTTTATGGGGTCTGTTGATCTATGCACTTTAAAGGGCGGGGGAGAGAAAATCAATTTGTTTTTTTTGGACTATGCTGTGTAGTTTGTGTTTCAAAAAGGTTTTTAAGTGAATGTTGTGTATTTGCTTACAGATTCATGATGAAGCTAAGAAATTTGCATATCAGACTGGTGTCAGGGTGGTTGTTGCTTATGGTGGTGCTCCCATAAACCAACAGGTTCTATTTCTTCTCTTGTTTGCTTGGTACTTTATTTTTTGTCTATTCTATTCAGCAACATTCTTTAAATGACTTGTCATTTAATTGGATTTTCATGCAAGTGTATTTATCTTTCAACTGCCCCTTGTTGCTCAGTTACCAACAGTTTTCTTCTTTATTCGGTATCAGAAGAAGATCACAAGGATATCCTGTGTGCTAGACTTGCAACAAAGTTTAGTTTGTCCTGGAGAACCACTTTTACAATGATTAGTGATAAAAGATTTTTATACTGATTAGGGATAGCAACTGTTCATAAGCCAGTTTTACCATTTAGGCTGCTTTAGCTTCTCATGCTAATAGAGATATCTTCTTTTTCCAGAACAGGAACATTGCTTTAGTTGAATCTCGATTTTGCCTGCATTTTTCATATTTTAAACCTGCTTTATCTTTTGCCAAAATTTTATGGCCGATGCAGAAATTATACATATCTGAAATTGGCCTTAAGTTCAATAAATTCTCTTTCAGAATCTGGTCTAGTATACTTTGTGCAATAGACCTATGTTGCTTGGATCCTCTAAAAACTGCCGCTGTACTCGTGTGGTGTCCTCAGAATTCAAACTCTTGGAGGATCCGAGCAACATAACTTTACAAGATTAGTGAATATACAGATTTGTTGTTGTATAGTTTCATGACTGCACTATGAGAGAGATTTCATATGCGCCAAATAAGGATATTGAAATGTCTATTATCATTTAAAAGCAATTCAGAGTTGCTTGTAGATGTTTTTAAGCTCCGAGGTTGGTGTATCTTAGCAACCGAGAACTAGAGAGAGGAGTGCATATTCTTGTGGCAACACCTGGAAGGTTGGTTGATTTACTTGAGAGAGCTAGAGTCTCATTACAGATGATAAGGTACTTGGCTCTAGATGAGGCAGATAGAATGCTTGATATGGGTTTTGAACCTCAAATAAGGAAAATTGTGCAACAAATGGACATGCCTCCATACAGATCTAAGACAGACAATGCTATTCAGTGCCTTTTCCCAAAGAGATTCAGGTCAGTTCTCTCTGTTTGGATGGGTTCTCTGTTCTTCGATATATTTTCTCCTTTATTCTATTGTACTTCATTCTCCATCATCCTGTTGACTTAAACTTCATCAAAAAAAACTTTTGAATTTAAAGCTGGGATATCCCCCTAAGCTGCTTCCATAGTTGTACTTATTACTCCTCTCTGTTCAAAAAAGAATGGTGACAGTATTTCCTTATTGGTCCATTCCTAAAAGAATGTCACCTTTCTAAATTTGGAAACAATTTAATTTGTTTCATTTTTACCCTTAATGACAAACTTTATAGCCATACAAATGTTATAGTATCTCTAAGACCACAAAAATTTAAATTTCTTATAGCCACATAAATGTTATGGCATATTTGAGACTATAAGTTTCAAAAAAGTCTTCATTTCTTTCTTAAACTCCTTGCCTGGTCAAACTACATTTAAATTGGAAAAGGGGGAATTGGCGGCTACATTGTTCTTGAGCTGACCTAAGTTTTTCTGTTTCTTATCAATTGCCACTCCTTTTTAATTTTATTTATTTTTGCTCAATTAAAGCATAGGGAGTGAATTGGGATGATCACTGTGAATATACATTTTTGTGAGAAGTTTTCAGCTTTGATCTTGCAGGGACTGGCATTGGATTTTCTTTCAAACTATATCTTTTTGGCTGTGGGAAGGGTCGGTTCTAGTACTGATCTGATTGTCCAAAAGAGTTGAATATGTTTCAGGAGAATGACAAGAGAAGCCACTTGATGGATCTCCTTCATGGCAGAGGAAAATGGTGCTCATGGCAGAGTATTAGCCATCTGTTATTCGATTTGACTTAATTAATTATGTCTATTATGTAGGCTGAGCTAAAAAATTGTTGTTCAGACCTGTAACTATACTTCCTCAGCTTCCATTGTCATTGTTATTTGGTGGAGAAGTATTCAAAGTGCCTGTTAGGTGCTTGCCTATATTCTTCTGAAATGTTTCCCTGTTCTTGTTGGATTGGCATCTGTGTCACATCAACTCTGTATCTTTAATAGAGAACCTGAGAATCTCACAAACTAAATGTGTTGTCGGACTCTAGTGGTAATTGTAGGATTTAATCATTTGATGATGTTTATACCAACCGCAACTAAAGGTTGAATGTGGAGAATTAGAACAGCCTAAAGATTAATGAAGAAGTCAAATCAGAAAGTTGTTGCTAAAATTATCAATTTGCACTGAAATTGTGGCACGTTCCTGGTTTTGCATGATGTTAGGTTCAACCATATCAAAGACTCTTTACTGTTAGTCTTATTAGAAACAACTGCGTTTTTTCTTTTCCTAGTTACTCTTCGGCTGAATGACTACTGAAATTATTGTTTGAAATTCTAATGGTTTTGGTCTTTAATTATCAGCAAGCTCTTACCTTGTTTTGTCGAGACGAAAAAGGCTGATTCATTAGACATTGGCTTTGTATGAACGGTTTCCCTGCTACTGCTATTCATGGCGATAGAACTCAGCAGGTATTGACAACTTCTCTAGTGTGATTCTGGTTGGTTAATCTCATGGACATTTTAGCTCTTATATGGCTGTTTATTCTCCATTGTAAGTGATGTGTATTGACCATTTCCTTAAGTCTCTTATGGTTTTCTGTATCTTTTCATTGAGTTCAAGTTAATTTCACGGTTTGTGTTTTGGTTGACTTAAAACTCTTTATAAAAGAAAAATGTCCAGCTCCCAGTGTTCTCTTTGAAATCGGAACCATGAAATACTGTAAAATGGAGGATATTTTTATATTGATTTTTCTGGGTTCAGCAGTGTAGGGATTTAGATACTATGGATGAAACTTCTGTTCTCTCTTTTCTTGTCTATACAAAATTACCAAGAGAGCTTCTTTCTTAGAAGAGTGAAGTATATGTTGAAAGTTGAGACTTGAGATGCTCAGTTTCTAACCTTCAAGTTCTCTTTGAAATGATTGTAGACAAATTCCTACAATAATTTCAGATTTTCTATTAACTACTTACCAGTTTGACTACAGATGATGTGAATTGATTGTGCTTTTATGTCAATGAGTAGAGGATTGTGTATTGGCAATGTTATTAAAAGCTTTGCTTAGTCTTTGGTCAAACAATAAGGCAGTGGTCATCGCATCATGTATGCACATAAGATAAGTGTGGTCTTTTAACATTGACATGCAAAGTGATCCCACTGAGAAATGGTCGATTCTTTGGTCTCAACTTTGAGGAGTTAGATTAGTATCGTCATTATTGTCGATTGGATGTTGAAATTAGTAATTATAATTGATATTTGATTATTAGAATACTAAACTCATATATGTATGATATTTTTTATTAGAATACTAAATTTTTTAAACTCATACATCACTTCTAGCTTTACGCTTCAAGCTCCATGGACCTTGTCTGTCTGTCTGTCTCTCTCCTTTTCTTTTTTTGTGCTTTTCACATTTAAATAGCAGCGGTGTGTTTCTGTATATTTGAGTGATTTTGGAAGAAAAAGATCTGATAATGCTATTCTGATGATATTATTAGTAGCTTTTATGTTGATATGCTGTATGAGGTGGGCGCGCGGCAAGATCTGTATACTATTGAGATATTTTAGGGCCATCTGTTTGTCCAACATCATCTCTGCTATAGCAGATTCCTTGTAGTTTGTAATAAGACACAGATTCATAAAGTTGACTGGTTAAATTAGCCGTCTTTAGCATATTAGTATTATTTCCAGTCAGTTGAGAGGTCCACAATGCCTTCTCTGGTATATCTACCTTGGGGTATCTTAGCTATCTAGTCTTAGATATGTGGCATCTTTTCTACCTTACTCCTTCCAATGGCTTGTTCTGGATGGAATTTCATTTCATTTCATTTTTCCCCTCTGATTAATTATTGTTGGCAGGAAAGGGAACATGCCCTGAGATCCTTCAAAAGTGTGTCGCCAATCTTGGTTGCAACAGATTTGGCTAAGTGTTTGAATACCCCATGTTGCTCATGTTGTCAACTTTGACATTCCAAATGACATTGATGATTATGTCCACCGTATTGGAAGAACAGGGCGAGCAGGAAAAACTGGTTTGTAGCCTTCTTTAATGAGAACAATTCTTGATTAACAAGAGCACTGGCTGATCTGATGCAAGAAGCAAACCAAAAAAGTACCTGTGGCTATCTCGCTATGCTCGATCATCACATGGAGGCGGCAAAAATCGTAAAGTAGTGGAAATCGTTTTGGGCGTGATTTCCGGAAGGATTCCTCTTTCCACCGGGTCACAGACTACTATGGTGGGTCCAATATGAGCAGTGGGTATGAGTGCTTTGGTAGGTATGGTGCAGCAGCATATGGTGGTGCTGGTGTGACTAGTGCCTGGGACTAACCAGCCACATTTTGCCCCCAGTTTGCAAATTCAGATATAGTTTCAATTTTGCAGTAGCAGATCTCTCTACTCACTTTAGTGTCTTCTCTTTTATTTTGCTAATTTTTCTAAGTTTTGACGTTTCGTAGTGAAGTCTTGGCTGCAATGGTGGTTTGGGTTGTTGTGACGTAGTTAGGGCTCGTGGGGATGTGTAAATCTTGGCAGGTGGTGGTGAATTGTTACTACTTTTTAACAGATTAGGGTTTACTTTGCCTTGCTTAACTTCTCCCTTTGCTTTTAACATTTTGGTAGGTGGATGGATGGATGAATTAAGGAATAGGTCTCATGTATAGGGGGGGAGAGTGTGTATGTGTGTCTGTGTGTGTGTTTCTGCCAGCAATTGATTTATATGTCTCTTAAATTGTATTCTTTATCAACCAAATGTATTGGTCATAGATTTCAAGTACAGGGCCCTTGTAAGTTATTTCAACTCTAATCGCTGTTGTAATATTACAAAGTCAGTGCTAAGTTTTGTGCTACTATAATATTTCCTGTTATGGTTTATTTTTTTATTTTTTATTATCATTCATAATGCAGTAGGTAACTCTCAACTTATTCTGCATCCTTAAAAGGTTAAATCTTTTGGTACATTTTTTTTTTTTTCGTAGTTGCTTATTTATTCTACCATTTGAGTTACACTACTTTGCAAAAAAAAAAAAGATAAAATTAATTTTATCAGTTATTTAATTCAATTTTCTAATTAATATTCAGTTCTTTTCAATCTATATTGAGAACAGAATAAATTCTAATTTGATGCGTCTGCTGTATATTTGACAAACTTCACCAACTTTAGTTAGTAAAGAAAAACATACAAAGGAAAAAACACTCGACTTATACTTGATAAATAAGTTGTTAACATTATTTGATTCAATGTATTATTATCAACTTGATTAATTTTTAATCAAGAAATATTATATTCTTTACAGAAAATGACATTTAGTAGGAATAAAATTCTATTAAAACGTTATCATTATAATAAACTGTCATCCAGCCATCCGGATATAGGATGGAAAACCAAAAATCTTTGTGTTTGATTAGTTAGAGTTAGACTTTAATACATATATTATCAGACTTGTTAACATAAGTAAAAAATCCTTTATATTTGATTAGTCAGGCTTTAAGGTAGATATTAAATATTGGGTGGAAACTGGAAACTAAAAACCTTTTTATATCTTTGTGTTAGTTAAGAGTTTGATTTTATAGAGATATTGAACACTGAGTAGAAAATAAAATTATTAGTTCAGATATCGGATAGAATTAGAACCCAAAAAGCCTTTTGCCTCTTGCTTGTACCATTATTAATTCTCTTCATCTGCCTCCAAATCATTCAACCTCCCCCTCCCTCTCTCTCTCTCTCTCTCAATAATGGCCTTCTCTCCAAAGTCACAGCTCTTGTTTTTCTCTCTCCTCTGCATCTTCTTCACCCTTTCTCATTCCTTCAATCCTAGCCATCCAAATAAAGTTGATGTCCATGATCTCCTTCCTGCCTACAACCTTCCAAAGGGTCTTCTCCCAGACAACGTGAAATCCTACACTATTTCCCCCAAAGATAGCTCTTTTACTGTCCAACTCACGCACCCATGTTATGTACAGTTCGAAGATCAGCTTGTTTACTACAGAAACAGACATCAAGGAAATTGAGTTATGGCTCGGTCTCTGATGTCTCTGGAATCCAAGCAAAGAAGCTGTTCGTATGGGTATCTGTAACAGGGATTAATGTTGATGAGGAGTCTCATATGATTGAGTTTCATGTTTAGGTTTTTGTCTGAGAAGTTGCCAGCTAACAGGTGAAATATTCCCACTTGTAAGAATAGGGGTGCCAAGGTTCTCCCCTCCTTCAATATGATGAGGTCAAGTTCTAATCTTTTAAACTAGTACTACTATTCATAATAATGTGTCAATCAATAATTTCAACTAGTTTCGGTCGTATTGATGTTTGTTAATTTGTTTTCCAGTTGTTTGAGTCAATGGGGTGTGTGACGAATGAGTGCAACTTTGTATAATGTTGTATTTCTAATATTCCTAGTAATTTGGATCCATTGATGTTTTCAGATTCCTTATTTCTAGTTCGTGGCTGCAATCTAGTATTTTATGCATCTGTGTTGTGTGTCTGTGTATTAAAATTCTCCAATTATATATATTCTTCGAGTAGAAAAGCATAAGGCAGAAGATGCTACTAAAGGGAATCGGCTTTTCTCCCAAAGACAACTCATTTACCATTGAACTCACACAACCATGTTATAAATAGTTCTAAGATTGGGCTTAAGGGTTCTTGTCTGGTGGTAAGATCTCAAAACGTGATCTGTTGGTTAGGCACACGTCACAAGCTCAAACTTTGCCTCAACAGCTAGCCGTTTTCATCTTGTTTACTACTAAATGGAAATTAAAGGGGGTATAAGAGGGATTAATCTTGAAGCCACAGTAAGTTACCACAGTACATTAGCCAAATAGCTGCTTCAGCAAACGCCATCACCCACACAATCTCCTATAACCAAAATTTCAGACCAAATTGGACATATTTGTAAATAATAACAAAAAGACAAAAATCCTTCTCAAAAGAAAAGAAAAATGTTTGGAGAAAGCAGTATAAATCAGAAGAGCAAAAATAGATTTGCTAGTTCTTAGTTATAACTTTGAGTTACAAAAAGTAGATCATAAAATATTGGGGTTTATGTAATTCTTGTTAGTTCACTAGATGGTCCAAGTTGGTCCTTCCAAAATATGTAATATATTTCTTCTATCTATTGATCATTGCCTCTGTGCCCCGTCATTATTGGATCTTGAGTGGTGTAGGATGGCTATGAAAAGTCTCTGATACAGTAGAAATGGAAGCATTCATTTGCAGTGGCAATGGAGATGTGCATCTGTAAGCTTAGTGCCATTTTGTCATTCGAGTTTGATATACTGAAGTGTCTGAGAGTTTTTGCTCTGTTGGTCCGAAGGGTTGGGCGCAAATGGATTTCTTGGTCATAAAAAAATGTTGTCTACCCAATAACCCGTGGAATTAGTCGAGATGCGCGCCAAGCAAGCTCATGACCCAGTTATTTTTAAAAATGCCGTCATTAGCATTCTTGCCATCCTTTCCTGTCTGAGCCAACAAAGGCATAGAAGTTTGATGCTCTCTGGCACTTCACTTCTCTGATATAGGCTTCTTGTTTCATTCAGAATAAAATTTATTCTTTGATTATGTAGAATGAGGTTAACGATCCATTTGATCATCTTGCAGGAACAATGGAGCTCTGAGTACTGTTATGCTGCTTGTGAAGAATGAAATGTTGAATTGGCTTGAGAAATGGCTGGAATGTATAATTCCATGTTATCTCACCAGAGGAAATTTGTGCTTAAAAGAAACAGAGATTCTTCTATATTTGGTGTTTGTTTTCTTAGCTGAATATTCTTTCTTTCCACTTTCCAGCTGTAAATTCTGCAAATAATAAATAAATAACAGTTTATTTCTTTAATGTTCAGTCTTAAATTAGTTTCAACATAGTTTTATTAGCAGTATAAGAGGAAGTCTATGTATTGTAATCAAAGAACGAGTAACAAGTAACGTTCACTCAAGAAAAGACAAAAAAAAAAAAGAAGAAACAAATTTAGCTTTAGGAATGTACAGCTTATTAATTCAGACAAAGGAATCTGCTATAGCAGAGATGAACTTTGTGACAACACAAGGAGTACTGAAATAGTATAAAGGTATACAGATGAACTTGGCTAGGCAACATTATTTCTTCTTCTTCTTCTGTAATACCCCTGACTTCGCTGCTTATTTCGCCTTCTCATAATGATTCTGCATTCTAAATCTTCCCAGCGATCGAAGCCAATTTGGATTTTCAGAAAGCATGATATGCTAGGGGAGAATCCAATAAACAGTCCACAACCATATCCCATAAGAACCACTTTCCAACTGAGCTCACTTAGAAATGTCGAATCACTTTCTTCATCCGGCACAAATGTTGTGTTGTTTGTCTCTGGGATCCAGTGCTTCCACAACCTCCTGAAACTGGGAATCCACGTAATCCATCATTGCCTTCATATGAATTGTTCTCAAATGCCTTAAGTGAGGTCCTTTGGAATGCATCCTTGAGATGATTGTGAGAGAGATTTAAAACTTCAAGAGATGTGAAGAAGCAAGTTGTTACGGAATCCCTCCAGCTGGTTAGATGAAAGGTCAATGATTCGACCACAAGTCAACTTCCCAAGCGATGGTGGTATGTGACCCTGCAATCATTATGAGACAAATTCAACACCCGGAGCGCAATGAGATCTCCCAAAATACTAGGAATATGTCCTTCAAGTTTGTTGTTTGAAAGATCGAAAGTGAATTTTAGAGACAAGATTCTCACAACTTCACGCTCCCTCCCTTTGTTACAACAACTACCGAATCTTGGTAAGATGTTTGTGCTCATCATAGTGCCTTGATTGTTTGATCAATTCTCCTCATTGCTTTCAAATATTGGAAAAGACTCACCGGCAAATCTGCTGTAAATGCATTGCAAGAGAGATCTAATATCTGAAGCTGAGGAAACAAGTTTTTAGTCACTTGGGGTTAGATGGGTCCATGCAATTTGTGTATCTCAAGCTTAGAACTCGTAGATTTGGAAGTGTCCCCAACCACATAGGGAATATTATCATTCTGAGGTGATTGTTTCACCAATCAAGAACTTCCAGCCTTTTGAATTGGCAAGGATCTTGGGTATTTTCCCTCACCTTATTGCTGTGCAAGTTGAAGCTTCTAAGTTGACTTCCGGAGCTAAAAAGTTGTTTAGGGATTCCCAGAAATACTGTTGTTGCAAATCCAAAATATCGAGTCTGTCACTCATATTACCCAAACATTGTGGAATTTCTCCCTTCAAGTGTTTCTTGCCAAATCTAGAATTCTTAATGATGTCAAATTGCAAACGAAGAGGATCTCCCCACTGGAACTACTTATTTGATATGAAGAAATATTCTACATAGTGCGGAAGGTGGTAGCGATCATGAATCTTGTTATTTGAAAGATCCAAGTACAGCTGTTTGCAGTCTCAGAAATTCAACTTCTTTTACTTCACCATAAGTGGATAACTCCAAGTCTGCTTAAGAGATTCGGGCAAGGTAGACTTGACTTTATTCTCATTAGTCAGAGAAATACTATTACTTGAAAGACCCAGGAGTCGAAGTTGTTTGAGGTTTGAAAAGATGCTGACATCTACATTGCCACTAAAATTGTTATATGAAAAGATCAAGTATTTCTCTAGATTCACAAGGTTCTGAAGTGACTTGGGAAGAGGACCTTCCAACTGGTTGCTTCTTAAACTGATCCATTCACAATGTATTGTACTTGAAATCCTCAAGCTGACCGGTGAAGTGGTTAACACTCAGAATTCTAGTAAACCTAGTGATGGAAGCGTGGATATCCAAGATGGTGTGCAGCATTCAGGGTATTTGCTAGGAATAATACATATAAATTCTGCAGTCCCTTGAAAATAGAGGAAATGGTCCTTCAAGATGGTTATCCTCTAGGGTCAAGGTCTCTATGAGTGAGATCCCAAAGAGATTCGGAATCGGCCCCCACAGATTGCAAGAATGAAGTTCCAAGGACTGCAATGAAGTTAGATATCCGAGAGATTCAAGCAGAAAATCACTAGAAAATGTCACAAAAGAGAGATCTAACTTTATGAGAGATGCACTGCTGTTCCATTTGGTCTTTGGAAAATAACCACTGAGCTGATGATTGTTGTATAATTCAAGAACTTGCAAGTTTGGCAAGTGAAAAATACTCACAGGTATTATCCCATATAATCCTGTCATTCCCAGACTCAAAGTTGTTAAATGAGAAGAGAAATTCTGCGGAATGGTGGAATAGATGTTTACTCCGTAGATCCCGAGCTCTCTTAATTGGGTCAAATTCTGAAGGAGCATTTTAAAATCGTGAGTAGTGTTTAGATCATTTAAAAAAAATGATTCTGAGAGGAGGAAAGAGATTGTAACTTGAGCTGAGAGATTTCAGAAGGGTGACCTGAGAAATAGGAGTCTGAAAGATCAAGATGTGTCAAGGTTGAGCCTGCCGAACAGACGAGATGTGAGAATGAGAGAAGTTATTCCAAGAAGGTTGAGCCTTTGGAGATGAGAGAGTTGGAATGAGCTGCTATTGGAATCAATAGTCCCAACAAGATTGCTGCAGCTGAGGTCAAGTTCAATGACATGGCCACTCATCTCATCGCATATCACTCCATCCCATGAGCAGCAATCTCTGCTCGTGTTCCATGAACTCGTTTTTGGATAAGACTGCTGCCGAAAGTAGTTCTCACAAAGATCAAATGATGAGTCAACAGTAGCGATTTCTTGAATTCTAGAAGGGCGATGCTTTGATTTTTGGGACACCGAAATATGGATGAAGAGAAACCAGTTCTGACACAGAAAGACAATTAAGAACACGACGGAGTTGCCTGTAGCCCATTCTTGAGTAAAATAGTTCAAAAGCTGGTATTGGAAATTTAGAAAAAGCTATGCAAGTCTCTCTCTCTCTCTCTATATATATATATATAGGCCAGTTTTTAGAAAAGAATCCAAGTTTGCAGAGTTATTATAACTTAAAAATACTAGTAACACGTTTAGGGGAAAATATCAGTACCTTATTTTCTTAAACTGCATCATCAGGGTAACAGCATTAATCTAGTTAATACAATAAAAATAAGATAATCAGAATTCAGGTGTTTGGCTCAAGTCACTGCACAAGTCTTTCCATGGAAATTTCAATGGGCGAGTCTTTTCAGCCTTCAGGTTGTTCTTAATTTCACTTATTTGATTTTAGTTGTCATTGTTGAACAGATCAAACATACTGTATTCCCTGTGAATGAGATATTCTAAGTCAATACACATGTCTTCCTGTGGAAATGTCAAATGAAAGCTACCCACATGGTAATACCTTTTACCTTTGTAAGAAAAAAAAATTCTTGCATCCCATGTTTAAACCAAATCAATGAATTCATGGCCAACGTCTTTTTTATGTTCTTTTATCACTTAAGCATGAATCATTAATATGTATCCTTAAGTTAATTTGTCACTTAATTATGGTAAATTCCTATGATTTGATGTAAGCATCAAGTATGAGCAAGTTTTTGGATGTTAATCCAATTGCTAGAATAAGAATTAGCCACAATCCATTGTTTAACTCAAGTCAATGCATAAGTCTCCATTGGAAATTTCAAAAGAAAGCCCGACCGATAAATCTTTTCAAGTTGATGTTTAACTTTGGTTTTAGTCACCAATGCTCAAGTCTAAACTCAATTTCTATTTTCTATTTCTGCATCTCATTTAGTGAAGAAAAGGACATTTTAAGTCAACACAGACAAGTCTTCCCATGGAAATGTAAAATTAATATGAAAGCTACAATAAGGTAATACTTTTTCACTTTAATGTTACATTGTTTAACTGAACTTACTTCTTTTTCTGATCACTGTTGATTATGGGCTAATTCCCTTCATGTCTTCTTTTAAGGATATAACAGCAGAAAGTAAAATGTTTTTTTTTTCATTCCATTGTCTAGTTTCTTTTCTTTTGCTCATAAAGAATGTTTTTTGTAAAAGGTTTTGTAAAAAACTAAGGGTAAATTTGATTTTTCTCTTGTCTTTCCAAAGGTCAAAACGAAACAAGGACTCTCCATAAATTAGAGCAGTTAGAAACTCAAAGCTGTAAACTTTACATCACAAAGTACATTCGAAAATGTTTATTATTAGTACTGTTTGTGTATATTACAACATGCCAGTTTATTACATGAATTATCAAAAGGATACATTGTAAGTGTGTCTCAGAATTACTCTAGGTTTTCTTATTCTAGTAGTGTATCTATGTTCTTTTTGTCATTTAGAAGGAAAAGAGATCATGGATATTATGAGGTGATGTTCTAATTTTTATATGCATAATGTCGATTTTAATATTCCTATTACTTTGGATCCGTTAGTGTTGTTAAAATTGGTAATTCACAGTTTCATTACTACTTAGTATGAAGAGGCGGATTCAATATTTTAAGGTGGTGATACATACATGATCTTAGGTTTGGATTCTACCATCAATATATTCATTTGCCTTATCCTTGGTGACCAACTTTACCCAATACTTGTACTTATAGACTACAGTAGATTATCCAAATGGCACAAGCTGGCAGAAACGCCATCGTAATGCTCATAAAGAACTTTCTAAGAAAGCATCTCCAATAACCAAAATCTCAGCCCAGATTTGACATATTTGTAGATAACAGCCAAAAGAGAAAAATGCTTTGAGAAAAGAGAGACCTTAGTCCAGAAAGAGCAAAAAGATCAACTTGCTAGTTCTTAGTCAGAATTTTGAGTTACGAAAAGTATTGGGATTTATGTAATTGTTATTACTCACTAGATGAGTCGAGTTGGCCTTTGAGAAATAAGTAATATATTTCTTGTATATATTGATCATTGCTTCTGAACCCCGTCATTATTGAATCTTGCATGGTGTAGGATGGCTCTGAAAGAATCCCTTATACAGTAGAAATGGAAGCATTTCATTTGCAGTAACAATTAAGCTGTGCAACTGTAAAGCACTAAGCATAGATGTCCACTTCATCATTTGAGTTTGGTTTAGTAAAGTGTCAAGAGCTTGGCTCTCTCCTAATGTTATCCAATAAGATATGTGGTTGGTCCTAAAGTTGCCCCATACAGATTTCCCGATCTTAAGGAAATGTTGTCATTGCCTTATCTTGCCATCCCTTTCCCGTTTGAGTAAACATTGCATAAGTGTTTGATGCTCTAGAGAACTTGGCTTCTCTGATATAAACTTCTTGTTTCATTCAGAATGAGATCATTCTAAGATTACGAGGTTGCTGATCCGTTTGATCCTATTGCAGGAGAAATGGAGAAATGGAGCTCTGTACCTACAGCAATTCTAGTCAGTTTAAGTTTGTTAGTTCAGTTTGAGTATATTTTGGTTTATTATTTATATTTTTGTGTTCTTATTTAATTAGGATAAGTGGAGTTGTCTTTAACTAGGAATCTATCTTTTCATTATAACTCTATTTAAAGAGTTGTTTTATAAGTCATTAATAAACTAAGCTTTTCATGGCTTCTTTATATGAGGTACTGTTATGCTGAAATGTCGACTGTTTCCTGTATGTGGAGTCTATATACTCTTCCAAGTTTTCACATTCATAGAAATTGGAATGTATAATTCATGTTATCTACCACCAGAGGAAATTCTTCCTTAACAGAAACAGAAGAAGGGACTTCTATCTTTGGTGTCTGTTCTTCTTCGTTCAATATTTCTTTCTTTCCTCTTAGCAAATATAAAGTCTGCAAATAGTAAATAATTAACAAATTATTTCTTTAATGTTCACTCCTAAATTAGTTTTTCAACTTGCATCATTTTTGGCAGCCTTATTGGACGGCGACTTGCCTCTCACTCAGGTTTTGTCCGGATAAAAACAAGTGTGATGTGACTTTCTCCTCCACAAAACCCAACTAGTTCTTCTAGGTTATCTTATAAGAGGAAAATTTATGAATTGTAATCAAGAACCTGCCTTATTAACATCTCCAAGATTTTGCATAACCTAGACAAGAAGGTACATAAAAAAAATACATTCAACTGGTTATGCAAAATCTTGGCTCTGTTGCGCATAGGCATGTAGCTTTTCAGTTCTCACTTTTCCCACCAATGCACATAGGCATGTAAATTTTCAAATTGCAGAGGCATCATGAACCTGATTCAATTGATGAATGATACTATGCTATAAAAAAAAGAAGCTAATTTAACATTAGGAATGTGCAGCAATTAATTCAGACAAGGAATGCTATAGCAGAGATGAACTTTGACTACACAAGGGAGTGCTAAAATATTACAAAAGCAAAAAGTTCACACGGTCATTCCAATTCTTGATATTTCAACTAGACACACTCTTGTCCATTTACATCTCCCCAGTCATTGCATGCCTACATTTGCATCACAAAGGTTAAAAGGAAATAGTTAGATACAGAACAGTTATCTCAATTCTCCACACGTTGTATATAGAAAGGAAATAATGGAGGCACAAGCTAGATCTGTCATGACACCGAATAATTAATTGTTTCAAACGTTATTTCCTTTTATGTAACTAGTGAGATAGTCATTGGAATTTCAACTCATAATAGCACATTTCTTATCGTATGTCGTTTGATCACTGAGCTATTCCTACTGGGATGATGATTCAACATATTTTTCTGTGGTGGCTAAAATGATTCTCAATGATTAAGCATACATTAGGACTTGATGATTTATATCTTCCTTCTTCTTTTTCTTTATGTATTCCTAAGGTAGTAAGAATAGCACTGTGTACTTTTCAAGAAATCATTCACTTCTCTTTTCCATTTAGATTCACTTAACACACTTTTTTTTTATGAAAGTTAACAGAGCGAGAAATATTCAAATGAAAATATTTAATACTCCTACCAGTTATGATGAAATAAAAAGAATCAGACAGACCTTAATATGGAATATATACCTGAGAGTTTTGGAATTAAATATTGTAGGACCAGGAACTTGTCTAGACACCATTATTTCTTCTTCTTCTGCAATACCTTCTCATAATGATTCTGTATTCTAGCTCTTCAGCAATCCCAGAAAGCCAATTTGGATTTCGGAAAAGCATGAAATGATGCTATGGAGAATCCAATAAACAGTCCACAACCATATCCATAAGGAGCCACTTTCCAACTGAGTTCACTTAAAAATGCCGAATCACTTTCTTTCATCTAAGCACAAATGTTGTGTTGTTAAATGATGATGTCTTGATTACTTCCACAACCTCCGAAACTGAAATCCACGCAATCCATCATTACCTACACATGAATTGTTCCCAAATGTATCGGTGATTTCCTTTAGGATACATCTTGAAGGTGATTGTGGGAGAGATTTAAAACTGCAAGAAATGTAAGAGAAGCAGTGTTTTTGGTATTTTCTCACAGCTAGTTAAATGAAAGATTAATGATTGACTACAGACAACTTTCAGCAATGGTGGTATGACCCTGCAACCCATTGTGAGATAAATTCAACACACGCAGTGCGATGAGATCTACCATCATACTAGGAATATGGCCTTCAAATTTATTTACTTGAAAGATCCATAGTTGTGTACAAGACAAGATTCTCTGGCTTCAAGCTCCAGTCCCTTTGTTACAACAACCACCGGAATCTTGGTAATACATATGTCCCTCATCACCTGGTGCCTTCATTGTTTGATCAAGTCTCCTCATGGCTTTCAGATTTTGGAAAAGACTTGTTGGCAGTTCTGCTATAAAAGCATTGGAAGAGAGATCTAACATCTGAAGCTTAGGAAACAATTTCGCATTACTTGAAGTTCTAATGGATCCATGCAATTTATTGGATCTCAAGCTTAAAACTCGTAGATTTGGAAGAGTCCCCAGCCACACGGGGAATGTGTCATTGAGGTGATTGTTTCCTAAATCAAGAACTTCCAACTCTTTGCAATTGGCCAAGGATCTTGGGATTCTCCCCTCTAGCTTATTTCCATGCAAGTTGAAGCTTTTAAGTTGACTTTCGGAGCTAAAAGTTGTTTGGAGGTTCCCAGGAATATTGTGTTGCAAATCCAAAATCTCGAGTTGTTGGTCCTCGCATTGCCCGAACACTGTGGTGTTCCCTTCAAATTGTTTCTTGCCAAAATCTAGAACTCTTAATGATGTTGAATTGCAAACAGAAGAGGATCTCCCCACTGAGATTATTTGATGAAGAAAATTGTACAGAGCAGAAAAAAGAGGTAGTGACCCTTGAAGAAAATTGGGCCGTAAATCAATGGAATATAAAGGAAGAGAAGAGGCATATGGTCAATACTTGTCAACATATTGTGGGATGAATTAAGATATGTCATCGAATGCATCCAATTAGACCATGCCCAATCAGGAATTCTTCCTTGAATCTTGTTATTTGAAAGATCCAAGTCCAAAAGCTTCTTTGCTGATCTCAAAAAATCCAATTCCTTTACTTCACAAGCAGATAATGCTAAATGTGAAAGAGGTGGGGCAAAGTAGACTTGACTATGTTCTCATTGGTCAGCGAGATACTATTATATGAAAGATCCAGAGAGGAAAGTTGTTTGAGGTTTGAAAAGAAGCTGACATCTACATTGCCACTAAAATGGTTAGTTGAAAGATCAAGCTCTATTAGTTTCTGGGTTCTGAAGTGAGTTGGGAAGAGGACCCTTTGCAACTGGTTGTGTCTAAATCAATTCTGACTAATTGTATTGTACTTGAAATCCTTAAGTGGACCAGAGAAGTGGTTATCATTCAAGCCTAATTCCTCAGTGATGGCAGAGAGAATATCCAAGAAGGTATTGCTCCACTCAGGAAGTCTTGATAGGCCAAGGTAGATAGATTCTGCAGTCCACTTGTAAACAGAGGTGGACCTTGAAGATGGTTATCTCCAGTCTGAGGACTCTAGACGGGTGACATTCGAAGAGATTTCGGAATTGGCCCCGAGATATTGCAAGATTGAAGTTGCAAGGACATAGCAATGAAGTTAGATAGCCAAGAGATTCGGGCAGGAAATTGCAGAAAAATTCACTTGAGAGATATATAACTCCCTCACAGATGCACTGCTGTTCCATTTGGTCTTTGGAAAATGACCACTAGGCTGATCATTGCCAATTAAGTTAGAACTTGCAAGTTTGTAGAGTAGAAAGATACTCTCAGGTAATATCCCATGCAATCCTGTGTTGCGAGCTTCAGAGTTGTTATGAGATGAGAAATTTGGAGGTATGGTTGAAGAGATATTTACTTCAGTAAGATCAAGCTCTCTTAGTTGGGTCAAGTTTTTGAGGAGCATTTTAAAATTGTGAGGTTCAAGTCTCTGCCCAGTGTGGTAGTCTGATAAAATAAGAGACTGTAACTTGGAAAGTTGGGAGATTTCAGAAGGAATTTCACCTGAGAAAGATGAGTAGGAAAGATCAAGATGAGTCAAGCTCGAAACACTGCCAAATTTAGGGAGATTTCGAAAAGTTATTCCGGAAGGTTAAGCCTTTGGAGATGAGAAAGTTGGAACAGGCTGCTATTGGAATCAATCTTCCCTACAAGACTGCTGCAACCGAGAGTCAAATTCAACTCATTTTTTTTTTTCTAGAAGGACAATACTTTGATCTTCCAGGCACAAATGAGTTAATCTGGATGAAGAAAAAGCAAGTTCATGACAGAGAAAAAAAGATAGTAGAAAAAGGAGGTGCCCATAACCCATTTTGCGAGAAAGTTAATTGGAGAAGAAAGCTGTGGTTTTATGTCCCAAATCAAAATTCATGAGAGAGATATACTAATGGATGTGCAATGATATCTGAATCAGATGTTTGCAGTGTTATATCTGTTTCGTTGAAATGAATGCAATAAGCTAATCCAATTTCAAAAGTCAAAATAAGACAATCAGATGTCTGGCTCAAGTCAATGCACAAGTCTTGTTAATTAATGGACAAGTCTTTTCAGGTTGTTGTTAATTGCACTTTGTTTTTAGTAGTCATTGTTGAACAGAGAAAACATACTGTATTCCCTGTGAATGAAATATTCCAATTAAGTCGAGACACGTCTTTCCATGGAAATGTCAAATGGAAGTGACCCCTGTGAGAGGGCCATATAACTGTGATATCAGCCAGCTATGTTTCTTTCTTCTTCTTTTTTTCAGATGTTAGGTTCCAGCTTATCCAGAGAATATGTGATATCATTTATCAGATATCTAATCTTCAGCTGCAATATCTCAAAAATTGTAAACTATATATCTTTTAATTCGGAACAGTAGCATATTATTTCAAGCAAAGTTGGAGGCTAGATATATAACATATACTAGGGAACACCTTACATGCCAACAAGCTAAAATTTTCATTAATGGGGTTCAAAATACAAAGAAGCTAGGCTATATATACATACAAAAGCCAACGGAATTCAACATTAATGGAAGAGGAGAGAGACATTAGATCAATTATATCATTAGAGAAACTCCTCTCTTACATAATCTCCTTACAAAGGGGCTTATATAGGTGCTAATAGAGTCTTCTAGAATAACACCTGAAGTACTTTCGCGCACACACTTGAATCTAACCACATTGATACCATAAAACTTACCTAAATAATATAAAAGATCATGCATCAAGGATAACTAAAGACATATGAATCTAGACATTTGAACATTTAAGTTTACTATTTTAACATTCCCCTTCAAACTTAAATGTATTTTTGAATTCTTCAATCTTTCTTGACAGTTTCAGTATCATTTTCAACATCCTCTTGGTATGCGCCTTCATAACTATGAGCAATTCCTTCTTCATCACCTTCTGACTTTTGGCAATACAAACACAAAACTTCTCCTTTTCATGTCAATGCACAAATTCTTTCTATGGAAATTTCAAAGAAAGCTACAACAGACAAATTACCTTTTCATGTTGATGTTTCACTTTGATTTTAGTCATTTTCTTAACAGAAAGTAGCTCAAGTCAATGAACAAGTCTGGACTGGGGGCTACTTGTTCCTTCCTGTTTCTACATTCAAATTTGCGGACAATTCCAAATGAATAGCGTCTCTCCGCCAAATAAGCGTCAAGTGAAAGATACAGGTAATACTGTAGTATTAAGGTTTCTGCAAATTTGGTCAAACAGGCTCATAGGCAAGTTAGAGATTTATATACTAGTAGAAAATATAGAACTTCTAGTACTGTTTATTTTTTATTTTGAACAATATTGACTGATATAATGGAGCCTCAATGGACAGTACTGAGAATTCAAATTGCAGGCCCAACTTGCTTAGAACTGAGGCGTAGTAGTTGTTGTATCCTTAGCTATCTATATTTTTGTATATCCAATAACTTCTAGTCTTGGATACACTTTTGTTAATATAGGTCATAATTCACCATGAAGGAAATAGAGCTGGGATTTCATAGCTTCTTTAAATCCTGCTTGTTTCCTATAAGATTTGTCTGCCTGTGAAGGATTAGAAACAGCTTGCAATCATTTATAGTCTAAGGAATTTGCTGCTGAAGTGGTTTACATTAGAGGAGTTTCCTATATTCAGCATTGGAAGACACCGCCCGTTTTAACACCACAGCCCAGTACTGAAAGTGGCAGTTTTGGTAGATTCTGCAATGTGACAGTTTCATTTTACAATCTTCGTTGCTAAGTTGTGCAAAAAAATGAATGATACCATTACAAGTTCCTGCCTTACAATTCTTAGAATTTCCTCTTAAACTGTTAATTTCGGACTTTATCATGAATGCACTGACTGATTTTGTAACAAACGCGAATCCAGGATGTAGAGTCAATATATTGCTTCGTTTGTGTGATAATTTCTTTTTAATGTTATACAGTCAGGCCTCTCTACCTCTCTATAACATAACAGTCATCCTATATAACAACACTTCACTCTAACAATTATGTTTTCCGTGGAATTTATCTTTCATGTTATGTTAAACTATATGTTTTCTGCAACAACATTTCGCTATGCTTGGAAAAAGGTCAGGACAAACAGTTATTACTTGTTATAGTTGTCATGGCTGAATGGATGCATTAAATTAAAGGGAATAGTGAAAGTAATACCTGATGGAGATGTGAGAGAAACAGCAGAGGTAGCAAACAAAAATAATTGGAATAATTTTCCTCAAAATAAATACACTGATTTCTTGTGATAAAAGTTGCTTAAATAGAAAATTCATACAGAAAATTAAGGCAACCAAATCAATAAATATACTATTAAGTTAGTGTATATTTATTTATTTTCAAATTCCTAAAACCTAAGCCTAATCCTCATGTTCTTCTACACGTCTTCCATATCTTTCTGCTGCAAAATCGAGTTGTGAACCTGCAAGCTTCTTCTTTTCTCCCAATTATTATTTTCCAATTGAAGTTTTGTGCCTTGTCTTACTGCATAAAGTATTGTAGTGTTGGTTTTTCTTTTCAGTTTGAACAAGTTTTCTTTTGTGTTGTTTGTTCTTAGTATTGATATTCGATTCCCTGCTGATAATGGCTCTAAAGATAAGATTGTGTTGTTTTGTGCCTTGTGTGTAAAGATTGGCAAGGTAAGTCCAGGATTCAGACAGCTACAGATTCAATCACTAAAGTCATTAGCGTTAAACCTATTGTATTTTTAAAGTTATGAGTTCATCATAAATTTATGCTCTGTGCCGAAAGTACTAGTTCAAATAAGCGGTGTGGCAAGGGTTGTATCTGCCTATGAATATTGTGACTTTTACAAAATTGCATTTGCTGGTAAAATGCATACTATAATGTATTGGTTTTTTGATGTTTTAGAAGTTATAATTTTGTTCCCTTATGATAAGCTCTTTTTCCAATGGTAAAATTCAAAATAATATAATGGGGTTGTGATGTTTTTGTGTCATCTCCTATTGCATAAAGTTTGTGAGTTTTTCTAATTCTCAAGTGCATTCTAGCTGATAAGCTTTTTTCCAAAATTATCTTTCACTGGTAAAATACAAACTTGTGTATTAGGTTGGGTTATGTTGTTTTGTGACTCTAACTAGTTAGTACTGAGAATGGGTTAGGAAGACAGCATGTTGTCCTGCTTTGTCTCATGAGTATAAAACATTACCAGTGAACAAACATGTCTGTCGAAAAAAAAAAAGGCTATTTCTTTCTCCGTTTCATTAAAGTACATTTTGCAAAAGATGAATTTTTTATCATTGTAGTGTGGCTCTTCACTTAATGTTATTAACTGATCACTGTGATTGATCCCTTGTATCTCCTACAATTCCTGTCTGCTAAGGTTATCTTTATCATAAGAGTGAATGGTGAAAGAAAGTGCTAAGCTGAAAAGGCAAGAAATTGAGTCCGTCAAGAAATGGAGGAAGCAGAGGCAGCAGAGTGAGTTTGATAAGAGAGATTGCAGCCGTGCAGGTATTGATTGGCTTTTAATGAAGATGGTACAAAATACTCAGATCAAAAGAAGAGGGCTATCGTGTCTCCTGGAGACCGATCAGGAGAAGACGATATTTGGTGGTTGGAAAGGAAAGGATCAGAGAAACGGAAGAGCAGAGATTCAGGAACTCAAAGTTCGGATTTGTTGGGAGGAAAGGTTTAAAGCAGAACACTGGTGAAACGACCAATGATTTCAGAGGATTCAACAAGGGGGTGAAGTATAGACTTGCTTAATGCTTATCTGTGTTTTTTTAGGCTATGAATGATTTTCCTTTCTGATGCGGATGAATGGCTAAACGAGTTCAACTTTCTTTACCTTTCCATGAAAAGACAATGACTAAAAGTTATTCCTTCTTTGTCGATTCCACATTGATTTGGACCTTTTCAATCTGATATTTGTCTTGCGCTTAATTGAGCTATTGTTTATGAGTTAGATCTAGTTTGGTTATGGAGTTGATTAAATGCAGTGTGTACTTAGCATAAATTAGTTATGAGGAAATTAATTACGTATTTTTTTCAAGATTAGTTGTGCGGATTTTAGTTTTCATCTTATTAGTTATGTAAGTAGGAGTTATACGAGTTTTAGTTATATAGATATTATTTATGTTGGATTTAGTTATTGTGGTTTTTCTCTTCAAAGTTACTTAAAAGTGAAGAAAAATATTTTTCTAAGTAAAAACAAATAAATAAATAAATTCCATGAATAAAATTTTCATTTTAAATTGAATACAAAACTTTTAAGAGACAAATAATATGGATTTGATATCCCCAAAATTTCTTCGGCAACTTTTTAAAACAACTTAAAAATTGATTACATGAATTTTCATTTTTAATTTAAAGTATAATTTGTATATTTATAAACATACAAAAATAAGAAAAGATTAAAAAAAACAAAAAATTAAATAATATTAATATAAGTTTTAAAAGTACGAATGTAAAAGATTTTAGCACTAAATTGTCTAAGGGTTTAAATGTGTAATTTTATTATGTTAATTCATATATAATTAATACATATATAAAATATTTGAAATTTTATAACTTAATATTCTTTTTTCTGTTTTTATATTTTTAAAAATCAAACAATGAATAAATTAATACATAAATACCTTGGCCTTATCTAATAACCAAAAGCCCCTTAGTATCATGTGCATTTCTTACTTGCTTAACATGACATCAATTCCACACATTAGTTTAAGTGAAGTCAAGTATATGCAGAAGCACCATGAATATAAGTAGCTCCCTTGGCTACTTGCACTATGAACAATGAAAAATCTCTGAATTGTAATTAAATACAAAGGAAGCAATAGCATTTGAGGTGGAACTAAATGAACTTAGACACCTCCATTCCATCTCGTAAAGACAAAAGTTACATGTAAATGTTGTTAACAGCCCAAATAGGTTCTGGATTGGATAAATTGAATTCCCTTGTTGAAGTTACATAGATGCCAAACATAAATTGCCTACACTTTTCCTCGCCATTCGGATTCTCACAGCTTACAACTTGAAATATTGCGCCAAATAGAGATACTGAAATGCATTCTCTAGCAACTACATGGCATATGTTTGCTTAGCTATTACATTAACTCATGCCTTCACCAACTTCAAACATTGGTATGATTTGCATTGTGAAACAATGTCTGAAGGCAAATAAATAAATGACACTATCCTATAAATATTCAGCCCCCATACAAAGGGGGAAAGATCATTTGACAGTCTGAGATAATTATTCTTAAACTATTGGGACACTTCGTTACAATTCCTGATCCTCGTGAGATGGAAAGTTTTTCGGCAATGAGAACAATGGTGTTTCTCCAGATAGTCCCTTCATCGACATGGCCAAAGAATACCCCAAAGCTCAGGCAGCTGGAACAGCAACTGCATTACCTACTTGCATATACCTACACACCATAAAACAATGAAAATATGTCACAGCAAGCAAGAAAGGTGAAGTTTCAAGTACAAAGTAAGCTCGTATAAGAAAAGACAAGAAGTGACTCTTCCCGTTCATAGAAGCTTCTTTTAGACTATTAGCAGATTTCTAAAGTAAAGGCTGGTTTAGTACTTTAATATTCATAATAGCCTTTATAAATATCTCCCTAATACCAGCAGATGCATGTTTCCAGATTCAATTAGTAGTCTAAAGTTCAAGCTACATGATATTTTAAGCCAGAGAACAATAAAACGTGTTTCCTCAGTCATCAGCCTTAGAGATCATATAGAGCAATGCGGGGATTTAACAAAAGAACTAATGAAAACTCAGATCTTCCAACCCACCAATTAGATTTTAGTCAAAAGCAATGCCTTTCTTTTATTGGCTGATCAATTTGTAGTAGTCAGGAAACCTTGGAGCCTTGCATTTTCACGAATCGTGAGCACTCTACTTTTGTAGAGGATGTATTATGGTCTGGAAGGAACATGAGAATAAACGACAATGCATCAGGATGAGACAAGACGATTAATTCCATGAATTGAGATAAGATTGCAGAGGTTAAAACTACCTGATTATGGGGTTCAGCTCTCGTCACAACTGTTGGAACAGTTTCATCCCTATAAGCGACCAAAGGGTCTGCATAATGTCACACAATTAAAAGCAGTATTTAGCATTATGAAGAGGGAGGTGAAACTACATATAGATACCAAATCAGAAAGGGGAAAAAAGAGATTTGTCATTACTTTTGTGAACTACCACCTGTGAAGCTCATAGCATAGTCAGGGACCTGTTAATTTTAAGTATCATAAGATCCCAAAAACAAACAACACAATAACACTATGTCACTCCAGACAAAATCATACCAAGGCTTCCCCGAGTAGCTTTACTCTCTCCACATCTGGGTCCCATTCAACTTTGTTATCTGGACGAACACGAACTCCAGGCAAGTCCCTGAGTTTTGCACCCTACAATCCCAGAAGGTCAAGAACTCAGTACCACAAGGGAGTTCATCATAGAGCACCACAGTACCAGAAATGTCATGACAGAACCAGATTTGTATACCTTCCGCTTAGGAATTTGACATACTGCGCTGATAGTCATCTTCATTCAACTGAAGAGAGCGATGATCGTACAGAACACTTCCAGCACCCTACAAGAAATACACACTGCATCAACAAAACTCAATAATGGAGAACCCATTTCAAGCTCAACCTTAGTTACAACATGAAAACTCTCAAAATAAGAACTAACTGTTTTTTTGCTGACACATGTCAGGTAGAACAAGCAAAAACATTGAACTCACAGACTTACTTTACTCTACAAGCAAAATGTATGGACTCACCATCCCTCCCCAATCTAATAAAATGCTGGAAGTCAGATTTGGAAATATCAGTGTAAGGCATTTCATCTCTTGGCTCATTGTTCTCACCTTAAAAGAAAATCATATACATAAGAGGGAAAATGATGCTACATTAGTTTATGTTAAGAAATTGGAAGTGCCTTCAAAACAGCACGATATCTTATACACCGAGGAAGATCAGAAAATGCACATCACCAAGAAGAGTTCTTTCTTTAACTCAAGTTCGACTTCATCATATGCAACTGTATTTGACTGCATTAGCAATTGGATGCACATTTAGTCAAATATCAAATGCTACAGCATACATGAGCATTTAAAATAAAAAACAAAACAAAGCAAACACACCTCAAATTCTGTGAGGAATAACACCCTCACAATAACTTTATGTGTGGGCAATGGATATTAGTGGCAACTTCTGCAACATGACAAGGTTTAAGCAGAGTGAGGATGGTAGATAGGTGCATCAAATTCAACATTGAAAAACTATTAAACTTAAAATCAAAACCAGCATTACCTCTGATGGAAGAGCACACATGAAGAAGACACGCATACGAAATTGTGGAAGACCATACGCACCAGCTGCCATCATTCCCATCCGTGCTTGGTAGTTCATCCCTACAAGTCTGCTCAATGCATATCGCCCAAGGAAACCATTGGAGAATTTGACAAGGTCCACCACGTTCTCCATTAAAACAAACCTCGGTTTCAAGAAATCCACAATGTCCATGTAGACATCAAGTTGTTTATTTTTTGGATCTAGCATTGGATTTTCTGCTTCCTAAAACGATTGAATCCGCTGATTCCTTGGCAAGGTGGTCCACCGCATACAACATCGACATCCCCCTAGAAAACAACCAACAGAAAAATCTATCAGTATGTGTCAACATCACAAATCATTAGCAAGTTGATAACCTGGAAGTACAAAAATTTTAAAAAACAGTAAGATTGAAACAGAGGTTAACTTACCGGCAACGGCAAAAGATTTGCTTCGAATCCTTTTGCCACAAACTCTTTTATTTTCTTCGGGCAGTCACTATACACATATGTCAACTAGTTGGAAAGAAAATTTTAAAAAGGAAAAACATATATTTTTCGTAATAAATTGCTTCAAGTTATACCTTAAGCCATCTATTGGCTCCCAGGTGTCTTCGTCTGGGCCATAACCTCTCCAGCGAACCTAGGCACAAGGTAATTAAAGTGATTTCAGAAAATGACAAGGTCAGACACACACACACACACACACACACACACACACAAGGAAGGAAAGAAAAAAAGACTTCAGCTTTTCCACAAAAGATATCTGTTTATATTCTACCAAAGAAACTACAATTAACTTCATGACACACAAAGAATTAAAGAATTCCAAGCTCGATGGTTTAGTACCTTGAAGTAAAGTCCGGGTTTTTGTCATTTCTTTTGGATCTCCATAACAAATTTCTAAAAGTTCTTCGACCTCAAAAACTTCACCATCTTTATCATCACCAGAAACTTCATCTTGATCATCGTCTTCCTCCTCAACTTCATCTATTACTTTCAAATGAGGGTGAGGGGAGCATAAGCTTTACCAAAGAACGAGACGCAAGGTGCACCTCTCCTTCAGAAGTGATAAGAAGTCACTGGCATACTCATTTCACTCACCTGAGTAATGCATACAGTTTCTTCATTAACTTACAGAAACTTAGAAAATAGTTGCCTTTTGTACCTACGATAAATATATACCTGAGTCTCTGGGTGGTTCAATCTCAAGCTATCACATGCATGTTTGTTGAGGTCGACAGCCCATTCTGCATCCAGAATAACAGGACTTGGTCTTATGAAACAAAAAAGAATCCAAATGCGATGCATGTTCTGCAGGTTCAAAATGGTAAAACATATAATAAGCAAGTTGAAGGAAACATACAGTAACAAGTTTAACGCCTTTGCTATTAGCACCCAAGCATAGCCCGTGGACATTGCTCCATCCTGGAATAGATCCAAGAGCTTCTTTTCAGATTGTGCTCTTTGACCTCATCAGCATCTATGTCACTTGATATAGTAGAAGATGAACTAACTGGACTTGTAGTATCTACAAAGAATTACCCTCTCCATTAAGCACAAGCTTGAATACTAATGCAAAAAGACCAAAGCTGTATTCAACCAATGAAAAGAGTTAACAAAGAAATACCAGGCGGCAAGCTAATGAAAGAAGAGTATGGAAGCAAGTATTTCATGTCATAGTAATAATCACAATTTGATTTTACATTTTCCTTGAACTGTAAAGTTGCCTGCAACAACATTCCACATTCATTAGTTCAAACCACTCAGCACCAATACAAAGTACCCACCAGTAAGGTAACAAAGACATACATTTGAGGGCACAGGAACAATCTTGAGTTTAGTCACAAAGGCCCAGTGGTGGGTTGTCATCCTTGATTTCAGAAGGAATACACGCTTATTGTCAATGAACTGATGGCTTTTAATGACCTCGCGGGAAAAAGAGATGTCAGACCACCATAGCATCACAAGGGCAAGAAAACCTTCATATGAAGAGTTGGCATTTCTTACAGTATCCTTAGCTCTGTAAAACCATTGAGCTGTAAAATACTGCATGCCATCAACTGCTTCAAATATTGACAATCTTGCAAATGTAATCATCACCTCACCATCAGCAGCCTAGTTACACAATAGATAATAGAAATAAGTCAAGACATGGAACCATTATTTGGTCATAAGTAAGACAATAAATTATAACTTAGAATATTTAGGCCATAATAAATGGAGAAATCTTTCAACCTATTTGTAAAATATGAAGCTTGGAGCTGCTCTAACTCAAAAGCAGCTAATGAGTAATAACAGCTCAAATCTGTACAGGAGACACCAATCAAAAACCCAAATAACATGACCAAGTTCGAATTATTTATCATGACAGAGATTGCTTAGAAACTATCAACTACATCACTCTAATTTGCCATCCTAAACATTACACAAGGTAGTGGTAGTGCATAGTGTTCTAAATTCCATTATCCATGAATTTACATGTTATTGGGAGTCATCTAAACTTGATAATTGAACTTTATTGATCCTCAAGGATTAGGAATTGTTACATATTTATTTTATGTTTATTCATATGTCCACAATACACTTCTGGATACTCTATAAGTAAAAGTTTTAAAATTTTATAATGCTAGCTAAGGAGAAGCACATCAAAGTAAGCAGTGACACTAGGTCCAAGTATCATCTCCACCCATTATCCAAAAATAGCTCCACTTGCCTCAAATTATGCCCACATACAATTTAACATTAAGTTATATTTAAGACAACAATAAACAGTATCTATCAAATCTGTCATAAGGGTAAATCAACACAATGAAGGATCCACATAACATGGCCAAGGACATTTTTATGCTTTACCTTTACATGTACATCATCCTCGAGATAATAAATCTGACCATCAACCTCTGCTCGACTAAAATGGCACTTGGCAGATTAACTGAGTCGAATCATCTTGACTGTAACACGAAAGTACCAATAACACATAAAAAACTCAAAATCAAAAATACTATTATGAGCCAAAAATGATGTTGCGATGGATAGTTGTGCAAGACTTACCCATTTAAGCTCTTGGTACCATTTGCTTTCCCCTTTTATGTTTTATATTAAAAAATAACAGTCATAAGTAAAATATAAAATAAAAACATAAGCGATGTCAAATAAAAACAGGCACACACTCAACAACAGTCACTTAAAATTGGCTGATTTAGTATAAAAATATGTTCCATTGTAATTTAATCCATTAATAAGATCAGTACTCCTAATAAATGCAGGCAAAATATGGACAAGATCGTATTTATTCATAGCATCAAGTTTAGCAGCACGATGTCACGGATACAGTAAAAGGCTAATAAAAAGCATAATGTTCATGCTATTTAAAATTATATTCAACATTTTAGCAACTAAATTGCAGATAATTCAAAGTAAAAAAGAAATAAAATCTCAACACCCAAGAACCTTTCTTACATAGCGATGAGGCCCCACTTCAGTCTAGCTTCTGCATCCGGAACAGGGTGTAGCGAGTGCATCTTCATCTTTCCACTTTCTCAGCTCTTGAAGCTTCCTTTTCAAAGAGTGAAATCGACAAGCTCTTCTTCAGATTCCGCACTCCGTCATCTACATCTTCCTCCTCTAAAATCACTATCAGCTGCAGAGTCCACCACAGGTTCTGCCTTTACTGCTGCTCGCCTCGTGGATTTCTTGCTCGGCGTTGCGGAATTAGACTCAGCTGGCTGACTGCAGCAGATTCTGTCTTTTCACAGCTCGCCCCTTCGACTTCTTACATTGTGCTTTCCGATTGAGAAGCTACCGCTGGACTTCCAGCTGTTGTTTTCCTCGTGGATTTCTTCTTCGTTGATAAAACAGATTCCTCTTCAAAATCGTTATCAGCTAGTGGAGCTACTACCGGATCTGGCTTTTCTACTGCGAGTCTCTTCGATTTCCTGCTCGCCGAAGTAGACTCCGGCTTTGTCGCCGGAGAAGCTTTCCGTTTGCTCGGCATTGGTGAATGCAAAGATATCTAAAGAGATGCAGTAGTAGGTCACGGTGGCGGCCGTACAGTGTGCAGCGGAGGATGAGAGAATATAGAGAGCAAGAAAATAGGAGAGCTATATTTGGCTTTTAAGCTTTTTTTTTTTTTTTTCTTTTTTGGGTTTCGCGAAAAATTTGAAAATGGTGGAAAGAGGGAAAAAAGGCGGGACTGGCGGAATTATTAGGCATTCTCAAAAGTGAATTGGAAATATGGTCCGAGTTCCGGCCAAACAATTAAAAAATATCATACTTTTAATTTTTCCAAATTGGCTTAGTATTATAATTTCAAAGTGGAAATATACAATATTTTTAGAGTATTTTAAAATAAAAAATCAAATATTTGATCTATAAACTTTCAGATCTTTTTCAACTTCAATTATAAATATTAACTCTCTTTTTCAATTCATGATTAATTTATATCCAAACATCTATTAAATTTAGGAAATAAATTTATAAAATTAAAGTTGAAGTGAGAAAAATTAACTATGTACAATGTATAACTAACTATATGCTCATTCTTTAAACTAACTTTAATTATGATTAAACATGCGTTTAAATGAGGAGTAGATAAATGTAACTAGATGGTAATTATAAATAGTTAAATAATGAAATGATATTATATGTGAGATGTTTCTGGTCAAACTTAATAAATCTAGACATATTACGAATGTGAAGTTATCAACTTACATTCATGCCTTCCATTAATTTCTCATAATTTTCAATTGTCTGCTGTGCATTTAATTATTCATGTCCACTAAAAATAATTTGCTATATACAATGTTACTCTATTTTAATGTGTTTCTTTTCTCCACTGATTTTAGTTTCTCAATTTTATAAATAAAATATTTGAGTGTTGTCCGTCTTTTAATAACTTATAAAAATATATAGATCGCTGATTTAACGTTTCTCGTATAATTTTTAATTTTCTTAGAAAGTACTTTATCAAATAATATTAGACTCGAATCTAATGTTTGCTCATATATTTCTTAGTTGTACAGATATAATATTAGACTATCCGCTAACGTTTGAGTAACTTTCAAAGTTTTAAATTGTACTCTAGCATTCTCTCTTTTTAATTTTAGTTTTCTCAATCTTACGGACAAAATATTATAGTGTCATTACTCGTTAGCGTTTGAATAACTTGTAAAATTTTTAGATCATGTTCTAACGGCTTCTCATTTGATTTCCAATTTTCTCAATTTTGGAAACATAATATTAGATTGTCGTCAATATTTGAATAACTTGTAAAATTTTAGATCATAGTCCAACGGTTTCATATTTTATTTTCAGGCTGCTCAAATAAATCTTTAGATCGTCTTTAAAATATTCATAAATTGCAGAAAAAAAGTTATTTACTAAATAGTTATTCCAAAACAGGCAAACAGGTGATACTTCTCATAAAATTTTCCGCAAAACTATTTGGAGGCCCATGTAAACGAAAGAATTGCCTAATCCAGTGAGATCCTCTTCTAGCGGAGTCGGTCCTATATAGAGCAGCTAACAATCGGACCCTCAAATTTTGACTCTTACCTAGATGACACAAGATTTCTAAGGTGTTAACTTGAGCTACGTATTAATTTAATCTTTAATTAATAATATTTAAAAAAGGTAAAGTACTAAAATAAAAAGTTTAAAATTTAAAATTATTAAGTTGATTATGTTTTCATGGGCTAATTATATCATAATTTTTGCATCCTTTAGATCTAATACCAGTGTAGCCAGGAATCATCGCCTTAATAGAATAGAAAAGAAAAAAAGGAATCCTAGTTCATGGCCAACTACAAGTAGAAGGCGCTCTAGTGAGATCTTCACAAACATAAAAGAATTGCGATCGAGTTTGATCATGAAAAAAATAATCTTTCTACGCCTTTCGTGTCAAAGACTAGAAAGATAAATAATGCCTCACGGAAATTTTTTCTTCCCGAATTGCTCATATTTTAGGATGATCTTTAATTTTATCCTCAAATATAATAATCTTTAATTTTTGTCTCTGCCGCCATTTAATAACAATTTGTGGATTAAAGCAAAAACAACAACCATTTGTAGTTCCACAAAGTGGGAGTAGGAAAAGAAGTGTAATGTACGCAAATCTTGCCTCCACCTTAAAGGTAGAGAGGTTGTTTAATTTCATTAGACCCTCGGCTTATAGAAAAATAATCTCGAAAAAAACAACAGTAGTACAAGAGACAACATACAAATAACAAAACTGACAACTATTAGCAGCATCGAAACTACACAGATCCCGCTAACGAGATATAAGTAATAGCAGATTTAGAAACGAAGCAGCGGAGAGGAACAATAAACTATAAGGGCAAAAAACATTACAACCTCTTACTCTTTGCTACCATAATTCGTACTCCACACCTTCTATCTAAGGTCAAATCCTGGTATTTACTTGTGCGTCATATCCTTTCTAATCGCCCTCTCCTGTGCTTCTTCGGTCTACCTCTGCATTTCCTAAAATCATCCATATTGACCTCTCACACCTCCACAACGTAGGGTACTCGTATACCTCACTCTTCCATTATGCAGAACCTCCTCAGTCTAACCTCGTGCATTTTTATCCACATGATCACTCCCAGCTTTGTAGAATATCCTCGTTTCTAATTCTAACTCTTCTAGTATGCCCACATTATCACCATAACATCCGCATCTCTTGCCTTCCTTTATTTTTGCACTTGAGTTCTTGACCGTCGATTATAAGCTCCAGCCACAACATATTCGATCATAGCCACTCTGCGAACTTGCCTTTAAGCTTTGTTGACACGCCTTTATCCTCTGAAGACATCGGGCGCTTCTCCATTCATCTATCACCTTGCAATCGATGAAGCAACATCCTCATCGATCTCTCGCTGCTTGGTCATGGGACCCAAGGTACTTGAAACTTTCTCTCTTTGGATAACTTGTGCATCAACACCACCTCCATATCATCCTCGTATCTCCAATCACAGATCTCTACTTACAAATATTTTGTCTTGGTTACGCTCAACTTAAACCTTTAGACTCTAAGTTTTGTCTCCAAACCTCTAACTTAGCATTTCGCTGTCGCAAGTCACCGATATTCGAACTATGTCATCATGGAAATAGCATACTGCGACACATCTTCTTGAACCCCTCAGCGTCAATGTATCCATCGCGAGACAAATAAAAATATTACTGAAGTGATCCTCTATGCAACCCCGTCGAGATTGGAAAATGCTCCAGAGTCTTCTCACTCGAGTCTTGACTCCATCATACATATCCTAATCGTCTAATGTATGCTATCGATACACCTCTGGCCCATCAGTAACTCAAAAGAACCTCCTTTGAAATCTTCTTTGTAAGCGTTTTCAGGTCGATGAACACCAAGTGAGATTTTACATAATATACTAATCCACCAATTTTCTCACGAGATAAATGGCTTTTATAGTGATCTCCCGGCCTTGAAGCCGAGCGGATTCTCAATAAATGCTCGCTCATCCTTACCTGTTTTCCCTGCTCTCCCAGGCCGTAGTGTGGCTTAGCAATTTGATACTCACCTGGATTATAGCAATTCTAAATGTTGCCCTTATTTTTGTACAACGGAACTATCGTACTCCATCTCCGTTAGTGGGCATTTTAATCTTGAAAGCTACATTAAATAACTTGTTCGATCCTCTGTCACCTACCACACTGCGCTCTTCCAAAATTCCACTTGAAATCTCATTAGGCAGATCCCTCTACCCGGCCACATCCTACGAATAGCACCTTAACTTCTTGACCCTTATACGCCTATAGTACCCATAATCGCGTCGCCCCTACGAGTACTCCAACCGTAAACTACTCGGGAGCTCCCCATGGTTTTAGTAAAGGGAGGGATATTTTTCTTCATCAGGGTTCATTCATTATGAACCTCCCCGGCCTAATGTTTCGTGATCCTCCTTCGTTTAGGAAAGCTTATGGAAATAAATGCATCATCTGACTCATAGCGCCTCTTCCTGACACCTTCTGTCCTTATCCTTGATACGATTCACTTGATCAGTGCAAACCTCAATCTCTCCCTTGTAGCCGAACATGTAGCTTAACACATCCCTCACTTGCCCGGGCGTCCCCAGTTGAGCATATAAGCGTTCAAAAGCTTCCAATTTTTATGTAAATAGCTGCTAACTTCCATCTTTGTGACTTATACGACATAAGTTTAGATAATTTTTCCTTGCTCGACATGGTTAAGTAAGAATTAGTTATTCGTAAGTTGTGTAGTATTTCCATCCACGTAATTCTTTTGACATAAGTTTAGAGATCTTTTATCTCGCTTAACATAAATTATGTAAATTAAATCATGTCTTCGTCATAACTTATAGGTTCTCAAACTAATTTTTTCGGGTTCGACCTAAATTCTTTAAGAATTAAAGTTATGCGATAGATATAATTTTATGATATATTATAATACAAAAAATTAAATTTATATCAAGCAAAAAATTATTTGTTATGTCGATGTCAAAAAATTTCAATCACTTATTTTTGCTTAAAGTATTGAAGAATTCAAATTGGTCAAAATTTAAATACTCACCCCATTTGGGCCAATTTGTGGGAATGACCCGTTTTGTCACCTCTAGACTTTTTTTAATACATAGATAAGGAAGGAGTTAAATAAACTCCTAAACTTAGCCATGTATGGTGGAGAAAAAAACGCATAGAGAGGATAGATAATTGGCAAATCTGGGTGGAGTTTTGGAATTTGGAGAGAGCCACAAAGATTTCATACTCGTAGGGTTTCTTCAAAGAATTAAGAATCTCAATTCGAAATTAGTATTTGGAGCAAGTTTTTCCAGGAATAGAAATCATAATTTTATTAAGTTATTCAGTGTTTCCGAATAAATATAGAGATGAATAGTACCTTTACAGTTGAAATAGGCGAGTATTGTTTCTAGTGATTGAATTACTAAACTCGAGGTATTCGGGTTGAAGATGGCCACTCTATATGAGTTAAGTTGAGATCCATTTGATAGAAATTGGTTATTATCATGTAGATTGAATCGAGTCAAGTGTTGGATATTATTGGATAGTTTGAAGAGCATAGAACTAGGTAAATTAAGATATGCACCCTTCCCTTCAGGATTAATCGAAGCCATGAATTCTAAAGTTTGCTAAAATTTCTTTAAATGTTGGCAAACCTTACCATCCATGTTTTTAACATTATAAAATGTTTTGTGCTATCTTATAGTATCGTGTATACGCATAAATTGCATTGTTAGTCATTTTATGACCTCTATTCCATGAAAGCACTTCAAACCATATTGTTCCTCTTGCTTTGCTTCAAATGAGTCCCTTGTGTTTGGAGGACTTGTAGATACTCGTGAATATAGTCGCTATGTGGCATTTGGATTCGGAACATTTTCCAATGAAGTTATTTGTTTCCAAAACAACTCTATTCAAAAAGGTCTCAGTGTCAATCTATTAATCCCCCAAACTGTGGATTTTTCTCGAGTTTTCATCGCTTCACCTAAAGAAGAACCAAACTTGTTATTGAAGACGAATCCAAACGTTGCTGGAGTACCAGTAACAAAATCCTGTTTCACAAAGCAAGTACTCTATCTAAAGACAATTCATGTACAATTGTTTTACCAACACTTTTAAAATCAAGAAGCAGACCTAACAATCTATCCAGACACCAAAGTTGGAAGAGTTCCTCAGCCAAATGTCCTTGTTGCAGATCCATTTATCGGTGATGATGATATCAATACAACCTTAAGTGGTACTAAGAAAACTTCTTTCATCGTGATAATCCTGATATTTGTTTCTTCTCTCAGGACCCAAGTGGGTACAACCAGAGCTTCCTATATGACAGCACAAGAACGACCACAAGCAGAAGTGCCATCAATCGACCTCGAGGAGTACTCTGCATCAAAGACACTGGTTCCTTTTGATCAGCAGTCCTCTACTTCGAGGAGTCCCCGCAAGGCTGGCTCACCAGCTGACAGATTCATCCTACTCGCATTTAAAAGACCCCATCTCCTGGGCCTCTGCATACAAGGCTTGTGAGTCTCAAGTCACTGAGCAATGTGAATCCGGAGCTAGGATTGAGGTTTGCTCTATCATAGCCTCAGAAAATGTAAAACCCCTTGGTGGAAATCATTCACTGGCAGTGCTTCCAATCAAGACTTTGCAGAGAGGCGAGATGCGAGAAAGACGTGAAATGGAGGCTTGTCTTGGAGAAGCAACAAAGGGCAAGTGCCATGAATTTGCGAAGCAGAAGTGCTTTCCAGGCATTTCGTGATGCAAGGATTGCAGTAAAAAGTTTGAGTCCCAAGGTGAATTAAAAAGTTATCAGACCAATTTCTTGGGTGAACTTAGGGGAGAAGTGTCAGATATCCTGATCTTTGGATATTACAGAGGCCTTGGCTTGAGTTTAAGGCACAACTAAGTGTCTGTGCAAAGGAAATTGATATATTAGGTTCAGATGACACAGAAATTAATGAATGTTGAGAACTAATATTCAAAAATAGTACAAGTGTACTTTGATTAGTAACTGAAGTTCTATGAGTAGGCACACGTTCTTGTCTTCTTCATACCATACTTTAAGAAATCTTTCTTTAGCTTATTTTATTTCTAATTTGTGGCAGCCTATAAATGTGGTAAAATGTGTGACTTTGACCAAGAAACACGCATGGTTTGTGCTTTCCATGACTTGATTTAGTGATTATGAACAATTGATCATTTGGGTTCATGATGTCTATTTCTAACGACCAACTAAATGCGTGAAGCCGGGAATGATGTCTATTGTACATTAGTGACAATAGTCAGGCAGGTTCATCGAGAAGGACTGATTTTCGAACCCAAGAATGAGCAAGAAAACAACCACAAAGACTTGAGGATTTCACCATGCACTGGGACTACGACATGTAGGAAGCCAATTAACATTAGGCTGTCACTGAAAATACTTAGTGAATGGAAGAAGAGGGACAAAACAATGTGATTTGCATTTCGTAGCCACTTTGCAAAGTAGGATGTGCACAGTTCACCTTACAGTTTGACGCTTCACATATCCTGAGCAGCCTAACTGGGCACCAGTAAATGTTGCATTGGTAACGGGGTTACAACAGGACACTCTGTTTTAGACGTAAATATGCTCGCACCAAAGCTTGTTCATCATTCTGGCGCCTCTGGAGATATTGACATCAAGACATTTCTATTAGAACTACTGTACAATACATCAGCCATCTAATTTAGTACATACAGCAAAATCTGCGTATAATTTAGTACATGTGAAACAAAATGGGTTCGAACTTATAGTTTGGCATACAACTAACAGGAAAGTCTATTTAATAGTAATATTATGGATACTCCATTCACTGCTGCAACTGATTCATACCACAAGGAGTAAGTTTCTTGTTGCCAGCGTTTCCAGATTCTCCTTCTCCTTCCAGTCATCCACGCTCTTGCCCTGTCTTGAGCATCATCATCTCATCATCTTACCCCCGTCTTCTTTACTGGCCTTGTCTTTGGGGGCATCCCTGTGCCATGAAGAATTTGCTTCTTCCATGAGTTTCACATTCCTCTCTTGCCATTAGTTCATCATTCATCTCCGTTAGTCAAGCCTCCTCTATGCTCATGGTAGGTAATCTAGTGTTTGAAATGAAGATGTTATGATTGAGTTCCTCGGATCTTGTTTCTTTTTATCCTGCTACTTAAGATCATTGGGGATTTTAGTTTTAGTTAAAAGTACCTATAATGAGGCTGAAAAACCTGTGCAGCTATTTTCTCGTTCGTCGTTATATTCCTACCAACAAGACTTGCTGGTCCAAAAATTAAAGGTTGGTGTTTATGCTCGTGAGCCTGTGAAACTGGCCCTTCCACATGACATCTTGAAGTAGTAGCACATGTGATAGGTGCTGCAGGTTTTGTGTAGTAGGCTCGAGCAGCAGCATCACGGTGCCCAGTTTCTGCACTTTTGGTGCGTTCATCAAGTACTAGCTGAGAAAATTCTTGCTCCCCGTCCTGCACAAGAAGTATGCCATGATGCAAAATTATAAGATAAGACAACAATACTAGGAAAACTTCAGGACAGGAAAAGAAAAGTGTCGCAGTTAATGTTGTTTCAAGCTGAAAGCATGGGGTTGAACACATAAATTCAAATAGTTATTACAGAACAGAGGCTCTAACACAACATAATTTCAAGCACGCCTAAGAAAAATGCCAGTAATACAAACGTAGTACCTGAAGCTGCTTTTCCTTAATAGCAGATAGCATTTCTTCTCTTTGTTCAGCATTTCAAGCAGATCAAGCCTGTAGGGGCAGTTGAAGGATGATAAAGATAAGGCAATGGACATACAAAAGAAATAAAAGTACTGCCAGAAACTCACAGTCTGGGCTGACCCCTTACTTGAGGCCAAGGAGATTGTTGTAAGCCATGCCTGCAAATGGCAGTAGTTCCTAATAATCAGATACTTTGTGGAAAAGGCAACCAAAGTTTTAGTATAAATAATCAAAAGAATGCAACAGCAAATTACATTACAAACTGGATATGTATTTGAGTAATTGGATGAACACTTTAAATGAAATCTAAAGGGAAATCATGATTCTTTACAGAAATCACATACAGAATATGGTTGGTTGCATCATGGATTCTTCAGTAAATTCTATTGAGAATATTAGAATCGAAAGTTGATCATAAGATCTTCTTGCAGACAAACCCGAGAAGCAAATGGCGAATGCCTATGCAAATGAAACCAACTATCAATGAATGCTGAATCAGCAAACACCGGAATATGACCTTCACTTACAACAGCTAAAATAGGAAGAGAGCATAGCCAAATGACCACACACTTTATGAGCCTTTCTCAAACTCATATGAAATCTTCCATCTTATGATTCACCATTTCTCGAAGGCTCTGATTAGTCACACTGAACAGTATGCATGACTTGGCCAAGAGCAGGCAATGTGATGGAAGTTGCAACATAGAATAAGAAGAAAAGATACAAGGAAATAAGCAACAGTTCGTGCACATGACATAAACAGGGATGTTTACTAACCTCCCGTTCTTCTTCGCCATCGTCATCCAACACATCATCTTCTCCAGTCTCAACAGGAGTAGACAATGCAGATGCTTTGGTTGATCGTTCTGACGCTCTTTCCGCTCCTTCAATTTAAGTAGTTTTGACTCAGCAGCTCTTTGGCGTTTGAACCAGAGCAATCTTTCGCAACATCATGTATTTGGTAACTCAATTATCCATCCAAGAACAAATTAAGAAAGAAAGAAACCAAATAGTAACACTCACAGACAGCAATTCCAAACTGAATGTCAACTTCCACCTACCTTCTTAGCTCTATGATCTGCAAAAGTATTAGCTCCACCCTGTTTAGATGTCTCCATCTCCTCTTCAGGAACAAGCTCATTGTCTCACAAAAAATGAAATGAATTCTAAGATTGCCAAAATTATGATGCCAAGATGTCATTCGACATTAATCCTTACTTATTGGCTTGAAACATAAATGTAACACATGCTATCAGCTCACAACAATTTTACCTTTAACTTGGCCTGTGAAGCCTTAAGTACTTTTATCCTGCCATCTTCTGCAAATTTTTCAGTTAGCTCGGCAAGATAGTATGGTACCTGAAACAATCGAACATTAGCTTCCATATGCAAGTTTCTCTTCTGATAGATATCCATGCGTCATGAGTTTTCAAGGTCTACTCCTTATTGACAAAGTCGATTCTTTCTAGTTGCCTCTCCAAAATCATAGATGTGTTTGACACTACTTGATACTAGTTACTACACATATCTAGCTTGCTCATTATGTATTCTTCCCATGTTGGAACACCAATTAAACTGCTTGACATAAGATTAGATTTCATATTAAACATCTCGAGCATGCTCTAATATCAAATTCTTTTTTGTTTGCAACAATAAAAAGCTAGATCTGATAAGATGAGATGAAGGAAAGATCACAGTGACACAGATATAGCAGAATAAAAATAAAGAAACCACAAATATGATGTTTGGCAATAAGACATTCCTGTGATTACCGGGATCATAAAACCACTTATCATTTAGGAATTTTATAAGGCAGCGTATCAGCGGGAGAATAAATAAATACTCTTGTTCCTGGTTGTGTTTTGAAAAACAATAAAATGTAGACACCCTCTAGTATTTTTCGAATGTATAGACACCTACAAGTGAAAACCTCTAAATTTGTCTTAATCAAAATATTGGATGAAACTAGTTCAAATAGTGTGGATTGAGCGTTGAGGGTTCATATAGCTGAACGTAACCAGTTTGGAATTGAAGAAGTGGTAGTTGTTGTTCGGAAAAAGAAAGAAAAAAGATAATGGTGTGTGCTTGGACTTGGTTTTAGAAAACAGATTAAGAAAATGTGGTTGAAGCCCTAAATCACCTTTGGCAAATTTGCTTGGGGAAAAGATCAATGAACAAAGCAAACTAAACATCTTTACATGCTATAAAAACGTCTTCCTGAGTAGCCAAAAAATTCAGTAAAAACAAAAAAAATGGCAAGTTTTGGAGCATTGCTTTTATGCAAAATGCAACTTGCTATGGAATTGAATTGGTTTTGTAAACCAAACCAAATTGATATCCATACAGGCCTTTAGGGCGTGCTTGTTTTTTTAAACAAACAAACATACGGAACTTCCCTTCAGCCACAGAACTTTTTAATGTTCCACTCCCTCTCAACCACTTACAAGAACAGTTACACACTAATTTATACAGTTTATAAGAAAGCTAGCTATCCCCCCTCAACCACATATTTATCAGATTGTACATGTTTAAAGGTTGCACGCCAATCCAGAACTAGAGGAAATGAGAGCTAGCTTTTGCAGAGGCAATGACCATGATCCTGGTTGTGATGCCTATACTTAGAATAGAGAGAAAGAAGGGAGAAGAACAGTGGTGAAGGAAATCCGGATAACCAAAAGAAAAAGTAGGCTGGCCTAACACATAGGTATTGGGAGGAAGGAGGGGCAGTGGCGAGGAATCTTGTTTTGTTAGTGAAGGAAATCAGGATAATATAAAGGGCCACCTTATTTAAAACCCCTACCTTCGATGACAAGTGTAAAACTACTGACCTGCTTCACAACTTTACCTTGATTGGTTTGGTATAAGCAGTCTTTCCTGGTTTATCAAAAAACAGGAGAAGCCCTCCTTTTCCAATCCTCTGCGGCAGGTAATTATGTAAATCATACACAATGCTTGTGGTAGAATCTCACATATACCAATTGGGTTTAACAGCATTAGAATCCAAATTACCACAAATGTTATCTGCACCATGACTTCACAATGTACAGAAACATCCTTCATTATATGTTTTGCAGAAAGGGCAGCTTCTCTATTATTTACTATTGAGGATGACTGAAGATTTAAGAATCCCATTCAAGATATAAAAAGCCGGGATGGCGGGAGAAACAAGTCTTCATTTGAATTACTGAGACAGCTATTCATCAGGGCCCGTTTTCACGTTTTCTCAAAAACCAAAGTCGACTAGGCTGACAGGACTTTTTCGCAGAAACTAATACAAGTCAGAAAATAAAAATCCTGGTCAGATGTTGAAAATTTTCTGTTGTGAGAAATGAACTAGTGTTACCTCAAATCCATCCATCGTGGTGGGATCATACAACAACACACTTTACTACAAGACCTTTTGACATGCCTTGCTGATGTAACTTTTAAGTCAGTCGGTCAATTAGACATTCAATCTGTAATCCCAAACTAGTTGCAAACTGTATATGAATCCTCTATCCATTTTCTCTTTCAGACACATTTCATTCATTTACCCAATTATTTGGATTTCTATGACAAATTATAACTAACCAAAAATTGACTAGGATAGGGGCCTGAAATGGGAGGTTTTCTAAATCTTACAGTTCACACTTATACCTACATTACATAAACTGCCAAAAAAATGAAATAAAATAGACTAAAACAAATTCTTGCACTAAATGACAACAATAGCAATAATAATTTCTCGAAAAAAGGGCAGCAAAAGCAATAGTTGGGCAACATTTTAGCTTTCATAACTACTAGTAAAGCGATATCTCCTACCAAAAATGAATGCACACAATTCATCCAGATTTCTAATAAATAGATCCAATTGTAAAAAGAAACGTAAGTTCCTTCTTCCAATTAGAACAAAAGATATTAGGGCAGGGAATCCACCTTTTCCATCCAACACTGAGGATAAGGAAACCAAACGAAACTAATATGATAAATTGCGGCTGTGAGAGGAATATTTACTTATGCAAACTACTTACCAGGATATATTTCAGATTAACAGTGCTGATATCATCTTTTGTCTCATTGAGCGAGAACAACCCTAATTTACTGACCATTTCCTCGCACTGTCTCAAAAGCTCGCAACCTTTCATCAGAAGGTCCTAACATCCACAATTGGCACATAACAAGTTAGAAGTGCACTCAGAATTTTAACCATCGGAATTTTATGGATACTATATACACATATAGCTCTAAAAATTTTGTCAATGTATAGCCTCTATATTAGACTGTTTTCAAATTATGTTACACAAAATAATGTATATGTATCAGCATAGAGGATGTGGTTGCACATGCACTTACTCTCTCGAGCTTGTAGTGTAGTGTGTGTGTGTGCGCGTGTGAGTACAATATATATGCGCATACATCTCCACAAATACTACTATGTGCATTGTGCTCACTGCAAGTGCAACAACTGCCTCTGTGCTGGATACTCCACTGACACAAATATGTTAAACAAGACACAAAATTCATTCTTGATAGATTTTCTAAGCTTCCTACAGTAAAGGAGCTGTGTTTGTATGTAATTTTTGGCACTATTGTTTGAGCTCTGTTTATAAGATACTTAACCTTATCAAAAGACACGAAATTCATTCTTTAGATACACACATAAGATTTTGTATAGAAACATATATTTCCAAAGCCCGACAAAGTGTGTGCAGGTGCAATTACTGCTAGTATGGTGTATCCGCCTCTAAATTGTAAATACTATAAAGTCATAAGAAAAAAAAAATCATTCTTTAAGTAGTATTCCGCTGCAAAAAAAGGAAAAAACTACCTGATCAACGCTGGATTCAGATGCAATTGTATGAATTTTTCGAGCCTGCTCGAACAAAGCTGAAGCAAGGACATATGCATCTTCAGTTCCCCCATTTCTGATTGTGTAAGCTTCAAATCGCCAGAAAAAAGCCTAACAATTACAGATTGAATTTTCGGGTTTTAATCTGTGCCAGTGAATCTTGTTTCGAAGAGGTGCGATGGTGTTCTGGAAATTGTACGCTTCCGGCGGATAATGGCATGGGTCTCCATATTTATAAATTTGTTCATCGAGGAAAACACTATGGTTGTTAATACTATATTATTAATTTAAATATAATATTTATTTTAATTATTAATAAATTTATTATAATATACTATTAAATTTATCGTAATAACAATAAAAAATTTCATTTTATGTGATATAAATGTGGTGGTCATGTTATTATATATTTTTTATTTTTTATTTTATTTTTGGTCTAATAATTTTATTCTATTATTTATCTGATCCTTTTAATATTATTTCTACCTTATATTCAAATTTAAGATTTGTTCTTGAATATTATTTATGTATAACATTATATAATAATAATAAAATATAATTTATTTAAATATTTATATATTAATATAATATAATACAATATGAAATACAATGCAACCATCCAAACAAAGAGATTAAATAAAATCCAAAAAGGTAAATGTTCTATAAATGCAAACTGTGATGTGTGAGAAATGATTAAAGGTGTGGATTTGTTTTGGAAAAATACATACTTTTGATTCAAGGAAAAGATCAATTTGACCTCTTAAGAAATCCTCATAATAGTTTAATCATTCTTTTAGTGGGTGAAATATGTCCATTGCATTAAAAAGTGGGGTGATTGCTTTTGAGGTTTGCATACAATGTCTTGAGTTGATGAGAATATGTAACTAAATTTTTAAAAGATAATAAATTTTATAAAGTAATAGTCAGATCATCTATGTTTGTATGTGAAGAATAATGACGATCAGGCGTAGCGTTAAGAAGATAAAAATAGTGAAAATTAGGATGTATGTGTAGACATAATAAGAGTATGCGATTAAAAATGATGATATACAGTATAAGAAAGAAATGACGCTGTAAATATAAGATCGCTGTTTGTGAATATTCACAAATTTTCAATATTAACTATATACGATTTAATTTTTCATATGTTATGTTAAATTTATATTGTTACTTTATATTTTAAAATTATATTTTTATACTAATTAAATTAAATGCTGATGAGTCATATGCGCAAGGACCAAACTCAAAATTAAAAATATTGAGGCCAAAACTAGTATTCAATTTAGGAATTGAAAAGAAACAAATAAACCAAAAGAATGAATACGCGCCTCTATCTGTGCACACAAAGTACATTTCACCCAAGAGACGCCTACACTTTTGGTGTTATTTCTTTGGATGTTTTCTTCAACAAACCTAGCATGAAAATCTCTACAACTGTTACTATTCCTCTCTGATTTCACATCCTATCAAGTTTCTTTCACCCCTTTCAGTTGAACTCTAATTTATTCCTCTTTTGCTTTTGCTGTATTTGTTTCAATTTTTTTTTGTTTTGTTTTGGGGTGTATTGCAATAGAAAAGTTGTTGAAGAATTGAGTTCTTGATGAATTTTAAGTGAAAGTACAGATGATGGTCAGTATGGGTTTGTTCTGTTTTTGTTCTACTTGCATTGGTAGTAGAGAATGCGAGTAGGTGCTGAAAAACCAGCAGCGGAAAGGGTAAAAAGTTTCATAAAGACTCGTGCCGCTTAGGCAAAAGCAAAAGCAGAGGCAGAAGAGGGAAGAACAGAGGAGAAGAAGTTTGAAGAGGAAATGGGATCAGAGTGGTGGGTTGAGTGCTAATAACAAAGGAACTGAACAAGAAGACAGTGCCAAAACCTCACCTATCCCTAAGAAGGTGGGTTATTTTCGATTTCATTGCTTTTATTCTTTCCCCTCCTTGTATACATGCTTTCATTACCGATTATTGTCTGGGCCATCTTGTCTGTTAAAGCCAACAGCCACAAGGTGTGAACCTGCACAGAGTTGAGGCAGTAATACAGTAGTGTTGTAAAGAGGACTTTGAACTTGGAATCTCTTGGTTTTAAACACATCAAACCGTATACATGCTCATTTAGTTATTATTAAACAACTATTCCTTGGTATCTGCTGCCTCCTTTCAATATAGGTACTTGATAACTCTGCTAACCAAGACTTAGGCAGATGAGAAGAAGTCACCTAGCTTTTCTGTATATTGAACCTTGTCTCAAGTTTTAATCCACTTCATTGACCCCTTTACGACAAGCTTGGTGCTAATTATTCTTAATGTTACGGCATGTGATGCTTAATATGGCCTGTCAGAATTATTTGATCATGCGAATCAGTATAAATTAATTAACTATGCTTCAATCCATAATTAGCAGGGACGCTAATGAATCATTTGTATTCGTTGTTTATTTCTTTTTGAGATAAGGGAAACTTTATATTCACAAAAATCATCATCCAAGGAATGATGAGGTGAAAACTTACATCCCCCGCCAATGGTGGGAACACCCCTTCAAGGGCTAAACAGATTTACAAGTTTCCTATAAAATCAACTAGATCTACTATCTCCCCTACCATATATTGTTTACACCAAAAAAACAGAAGACTGAGACACTTTATTTTGACCTTATGTGTGTTGCTACTCTGTCCTTCAAAACATCTAGCATTTCTTTCCTTCCATGGAGTCCGCCAGATGCATACTGGAATACTTTTCCACCAATCTTCACTTTTCCCTCTACTTCCAATTCCTTTCCGGTTGTTCAGCAAATCCAGAGTGGTCATGGCATTATCCTGCTTACACTTGTATACACAAGGACATGTTCCACAGATTTGAGTTGTTTTGCAGTGTAGGAATGGGTGGCTATTGACCTCTGCTTCCTGGTCACACATAAAACACCTTGAACAAAGCTGCTCAAACCTCTTCTTTGTAGCATCTCATTAGTTGGATAGGCTCTCTTAACCACCAGCCAAGCAAAACAAGAGACTTTTAAGGGCCTGTTGACCTTCCAAATTAGCTTCCAAGATCAGATAATTTTCATTGATTGATTGAAGTTCATCTTTCAATAACAGGATTTTGACAGTGAAATTTCCTTTGCCGTGGAGTTTCCAAACTGGCTTGTCTGGTCTCAAGGATACACCTGGAAATGAACTCAATACCTGCAACAGACATGCTATCTCTCAATTTCACAGTTTTACTATTTGTACAATGGCTGTCAACCTATTGTAACCCTCCCACACGTAATCTTGAATAGGCCGATTCGTTATTTTATTGAGTACGTGTTTTTATATGATTCAGTGGACAAGAATTTTTTTTTTCTCAATTAAAGGAATCATTATCATCAAATTCCAAACATAGTATTATGTCATTCTCTTGTGCCTTTTTCTGATTATATTAGTCACTTTAGATTAGTTAGAGGCTTGTGATTCATGCCTGGATTAAAAGTGTAGCTGTGTATTGGTTGGTAGCTCATTCCTTAGGGTGGTGATTCTAGTTAGTTTAAATTGATTTGTGATAAACTAAAGGAATGAAGATAGAAGCATTGTATTTGTATGAGTCACTTATGAATTGGATTATGTGCATTTAGATTTGCTGTAGTTGCAAGTTAACTATTTTCTACTTTGATGAATCCAGCAGGTATTAAACTGTAAATTGAACTTATGTTTTGTTTCTGGTTGGATTTGATTTTCAGGTGAAAATAGGAACGTCACCACTTTATCAAGTTGAAAGGAAGTTAGGTAAAGGCGGTTTTGGTCAGGTCTTTTTGGGTCGTCGTCTTTCTGGTGGAAATGAATCTTCAAATGGTCAAGGGGCTGTTGAGGTATGTACCAGACTCTTCCCTTCCCTCTCACTTCCTATGCTAGACAATTTGTCCACAAGTAATATTAGGAGTTTAACTCTCACTGACTTATATCTTTGGCTCAGGTTGCACTGAAATTTGAGCATATGAAAAGCAAAGGCTGTAACTATGGACCTCCACATAATTGGCAAGTTTATAAGTATGGATGGACCTCTTTTGGAGTGAATGGGTTCTCATATTGGAATATGATTCTGACTGGACTAAACTTGTTTTGTTGAACAGTACTCTTGGAGGCAACCAAGAAATGGGTTGATTTGATCATGGTGTGCCTAGCGTGCATTATAAAGGGAGGGTAGGAGACTATTATGTAATGGTATGTGTAGTAAAATTATGTTTTTCGCATTAAATGTGTAGTAGAATTATGCTTCTGCAATTAGTATTAATTGACATAACCATTAAGATTCGCAACCTACAGCTTTAAAAGCTTTAGTTAGCCTTTGAGTCCGTAATCAAAATAACTATTGATGGGTGGAAGTCGATGTCACACCCCAAAACAGATTGTGATGTGGCTGGCACCTAGTGCCTACCAACTTGCACCGAGCGAGCTATTGTAGCATCATACATACATCATCTTGTATTCACGTAATTCACTTCATTAAATTAATAACAACATTAATTATGAGAGAAATAATGTAAACTCCATTAACAATCAAAGTGGTTCAAAGCATAAAGTAGACATAAGTTGAAATGTCATTCATGATGCCGTATGAGTACCCATTACCCCGAAGTAATACAAATCCTATATGGAGCCTCTAAGACGCTACAATGAAATAATAAAGTTGTGAGATTAGCCAACACTGTGCAAAAATATAGAACTAAATTTAGTGATCCCACGAGTCCAAAAGCGGAGTAAGCCATGCAAACTTGTCCGGCACGTGCATGGAGTCTCATTTAAATCATTGCTTTCAAGATATGAATTGACTGGAAACACAAGAAGCTTAGCATGCCTCTAACCTCTGGTAGCTCCATAATTTCCTATCATGAGCTGATTCAGACGTTGCCAACGGTCCATATCTACATTTAGATATCCAAACATATCAAAGCATATTAATAACTTAAAATTGTCTAACAGACTCTCTTATTAACCTATTAAATTTTCATCATATATAGTCACTTGAGATCATTAATAACAACTACATCCAATACCCAATATCATCAAAGCACTATTCATCATCTTCTTTAGTTTAGCCCTAACTTGACTTAAAGATTTTACATAAAACTTCGATAAAATGGTAAATTCTACTTCACAACACCTTCAAAATACTCTATCCGTATTTATATTAAAAAATGGGGAGATGAAATTAGCTCTTTCAAATCAAGCCCTAACTTGAGTTCTTATAGGCTTTCTTGAAGTTCTTATTAGAATCTAACTAATCCGAATGTATGATGATGCTAATATAGGTGAAGACTAACTTTCATTAACACAAAGAATTAGACAAAAGTTACTCGATTGCTTAAGGTGAGTTAACCGTGAACTCTAGCATTGGTTCCACACCTAGCAAACAATACTCTTCGGCTTTGCAAACTGGAAAATGTGGATTGAGATGGGAGCACATAAGGGCTGAATCTTTGGGCCCCACTCAATGAGAATATGTTGATCTCTTTAAATCCTTTCTTGACCCAAACTAAAAGTTTACAAGCTAAAGTCTCTTTGTCCCCTACTTATGCTCTCAGCCGTAGTTTTCTTGGCATAAGCCCATTTTTTCACATATAACTTTGTATTCTTGGCATAAAATTCATCTCATGCTTATATGTGCCTATAACTTTTGCAATTCATATGCCATTTTGGTGCCATGGGTGCAGGTATCGCACCCCATAAATTTCCAATTCTTTGCCCTTTTGTGTTTCCTTTTCCATTTTCAACACAAGTAAATATTCATACACCATCTATGTACCATTGAACCAAGTATATAAGTATTAACATGTCCGTTATAATGTTTTTCTCAAGCATCATTATTGTGCAAAACAATAATTCAAATATTTGTTAGTGGGCCTTAAGTTGTTAAAACTTTGTTGAATTTTTAGGCAGGTCTCTGCAGTGAAATGTAGGGCAGGTCTCTGCAGGAAATGTAGAACTGGGGGGAGTTCTTTTGAATTATTGCAGTCTCCTGTGTGGGAGGTCAATGTAGTTGACTCACATTATTTTGGTTTCATTGGAGACCTTCAGGTGCTCTTTTTACTGGTTGGTATGTTATTGAGTTTCCTTTTCAGGGCTGACCAGTAAAGAGTGGTTTCTTGAACTGTGACTTGGGTGGCTTCTTTGCTATGAGAAGGCATGGGCTCTTGGATAGACCGATTGTTTCTTTTTAACAATTTTTTTTTATATAAGATACTTGTTTTTGGATTGAGCCGTTGGTTTGCCTGCAGTTAGTGTTGCTACTGAGATTATTTTGAAGATTGTGGATACTGGTTCATGTATTATTTGTGTTGCGTTCATGTAAGGATACACGGCACCTATTGACCACATTAGTTCTATGCAGGTTATGGACATGCTAGGGCCTAGCTTATGGGATGTATGGAATTCCTCTGGGCAGGCGTAAGTGTATTTGCTCAGCAAGCTCTTTTTTCCTCCATTATCATGCATGTCACTAGCTTTTCTTTGTTAGCTAATATTCAGATGTAAAGTTGGACTTCAAGCAGTAGAAGGTTAAGAGCTTCACTAAGCTTTTCTATTGTTGCAGGATGTCTGCAGAAACGGTAGCATGTATTGCAGTTGAGTCTCTGTCAATTTTAAACATAATGCATGCGCAAGGGTATGAAATGCTCTCTTCTTGATACTACTCCTATTATTATGTCCAATCTAGTTGTCCAGCTGTTGAATTCATAATTTATGTTGATGACTTTTTAACTTTACTGCTGGATCCAAGTATCTTTTCTAGTGATTGTTGTTCTCGACCTCAGTTATGTGCATGGAGATGTAAAGCCAGAGAACTTTTTGCTTGGTCAGCCATCAACACCGCAAGAGAAGAAGTTGTTCCTTGTCGACTTGGGACTAGGTAAGAGCATTCATTTTACTGTAAATATCATAGAGATTATAGATTCGGTATTCTGTTAGTGTTTCCCTAACAACCAAATTACAGCAACAAAGTGGAGAGAAAGTGTGAAAGGTCCGCATGTGGTATATGATCAGCGACCTGACATGTTTAGGTCAGTTATATGTAGTGTTATCCTTGGCCATAATTTTGATCTCTACCATTAGTTCTGCTTATCAACCTTTTGTGAATGAACTTCTAGAGGGACTGTTCGGTATGCAAGTGCTCATGCACACTTGGGAAGGACTGCTAGCAGAAGAGATGATCTGGAATCACTTGCATATACACTCATTTTTCTTCACCGAGGCAGGTTGCCATGGCAAGGATTTCAGGTATCTGTACTAGCTTTTCTCGAGTTTTATGAACTGCAGTGCAGGCAAGTTGTTCCTGTCAAGTTCCAGCTCATCCTATTATCACAAGTTTTTGTTCTGACCATCTTAGGGAGATAACAAATCGTTTTTGGTCTGCAAAAAGAAGATGGCAACGTCTCCAGAAATGCTTTGCTGTTTCTGTCCATCACCTCTGAGAGAATTTTTCGATATAGTAATAAACATGAAATTTGATGAAGAACCTAACTATTCGAAGTTAATCTCTTTATTTGGGAGCTTGCTTGGACCTGATCCTGCTATAAGGCCAATTAACACTGATGGTGCCCAAAAGGTGGTATTTTACATGTCTCACCAACTTTACTTATTTACTTGGGCTTATGTATTTTGGCTTTATATAACCTCATCATGCTATTATTTTAGGTTCTTCAAGTTGGCCAAAAGAGGGGGAGATTAAATGTAGAGGAGGATGAAGAGCAGCCTAGAAAGAAGGTTCGCATGGGAGTTCCTGCATCCCAATGGATTTCCATTTACAATGCCAGGAAGCCCATGAAACAGAGGTGGAAATTTCTTTTCATATTATGTCTTTTCTTTGCAAAGCAATTGATTTGTGGCCTACATGCTGAAATTACATTATTCGGTGGATTCTATATTTTTCTTTCTGTTAGTTCTTTTTATTATTTTTAATTTTCTTATAAGGTAAGTATAATTTTATTAAGCTAGTATCAAGAAGGTACTGACAGTACAAAAGAAAATTACCACATTTTCTATCCTACGCTCCTTGCACTATGATACATTTCTTACAATCCTGCATCAGATACATTTCTTTTTAGACGAGGATTTATCGGAAGCAACCTGTCTATCCCATGGAGGTATGGATAAGGTCTGCGTACATCCTACCCTTCAGGCCCCTCCAGACCCCACTTGTGGGATCACACTGGGTATGTTGTTGTTTGTTGTTGCTCCTTGCACTAGGACGACAAACTATGAATACAATTGGATTTAACTACAGATAAATGTTGTTTTTTCTTCTTCCAAATATCTCTTCTTCCTTTCTAGCCAAATACTCCATATGACGTGCAATGGGATAGTCTTACAAATCTGTTTCAGTTTGTTAGTACCTTTTACTTATTAATTTTTGAAAATGTTGTTCCTTTAGTGGTAAAATCTTCAATTGTACATCTTTGGAGAATTTTCTTTGATTTCCTTTTTTCCGCAGATTGGGGGTAGAGTGGGCACCACCATACAAAGACGGTTATTGATTTTGCTATTGCAATTTAATTTAGGCCGATGATGATGTGAAGTGTGATCAGGGAGACATGTTATATTCTGAATTAAAACATGACTTGGGGCATTGCTTTTGTATTTTCAGATTTGATGCATATTGTTTCAACAAGTTGTTAAAGTTTTGTTTATTATTTGGAAAATTTCAAGTAAACAGCGAGATCGATGATGATGTCGCATATTGTATTGGGAGCAGGGTGGGTGAAGTGGAGGCTCGCGTCAGGGGTACTGTGTAAGGATAAGGTTTGCGTACACACAATCCTCCCAGGCCCCACCTTTGGGATTACATTGGGCATGTTGTTGTTTTCCTGCTCTTAGGCTCTGGCCATATAAGTGAAGTAATTGAGACAGATTTTTTATAATTCATACTGTATTTTCTATGTCACTGGAGTCTAGGGTGGTCTGTGTTGTGTAAAGTCGTAAGAATATCCTCTATTCCAGAGATAAAGATAGTTTTGTATTAGGAAATTGTAGATTCTCCAGAATCAAGGAGCCTACTGCTGCTTGTATACTGTCAATGTATTCAAGAGTTGTATTATTGATTTTCAAGAACTTCTATAAACCTAGATAATTTAGTTGGTGTTTTGGGGCTCACTCTTTTGTCACCGGTGATTGAGTGTAATATTTTGAGAGTATCATCCTTTATCTGTCCTTGACCTGTATAATTACTTTCCTTCAGCTTTCAACAATTCCAAAAAAAAAGAAGAGAAAAGACTTTCCTTCAGCTTTAGAAATTTTATGCGCAGTAGCACTCCTTTTCATCTTAAGATGTCACTTTGCATAAAGTTATCTATCTGCAATATTTTTTGTTTTCATTGCCTTGGGGAAAAAATAAGGAAACTTTTTATTAGTTTAGGAATGTCTTTATTGAATTTCGTTGCGGAGAAGCTTGATGATCTCGTGCTGCATTTATTTGGTACATAAACTTGAGCAATATAGGTGTTTTCACTACTTTTAACAACAATTTACTCTAGTAGTGTGAAGTAACATGATTGGGAGAAATATATGACGTATTGGACTATTTAGGGCACATGGAAATACACAGTATTTCTTTTTTTTTTTAAAAAAAAAAAAATCAAAAAAAGAAATACACAGTATTGCTGATCAAAAAGAAATAAGGAGTTAACTGTCTGCCACTATACGGGTTTAAGAGGCTAGATATGGTTCTATAGAATATTGTAGCTGCCTAAAAGGCTTTATTACTTGGTGAATTCACATTAACATCTTTGTTCGAAAAGAGTGCATGACTTGGTCCCTTATCTTGTGACTGGTAATCAGGACTTGTCAATGGTTAGACATTTTCAAGGAGGACATCTTGTGGTTATGCTCCTTGCTTTCAGTAGAGTCCTTTTCTGTTCACTATGTGGTGATAATTCTAGATGATGTACTTTCTGAGTTTCTGTACACAAGTGCACCTAAATAATGCAATGTACCTTGTTTTTAGGTATCATTATAATGTAACAGATACAAGGCTGGCAGAGCATGTGGAGAAAGGGACCGAAGATGGATTATATATAAGCTGTGTGGCATCTTGTTCCGGCTTGTGGGCTATTATCATGGATGCTGGAACCAATTTCACAAGCCAAGTTTATGAGCTATCACCATTATTCTTGCACAAGGTAAATGTGAAATCCATTTATTCCACTATGCTAGTGGATCCTTCAATTGCCATGTACATGTACACATATTGAATGGCATGACATTAGTGTATGGTACTTGCATTTGTTGTTCAAAATACAATGAAACATGGCCAAAAGCAGCATGTACCCCTACCAAATACTTCCACACAACCATAACCTGTATGTATTGTATCTGAGTACATGTATGATGTAACGTAGTTCTTAATGCACTTTATTGCTGCTTCAACCTGATATTTAATCTATGTTAGTTCTTGTATGAATGATTTACAGGAGTGGATTATGGAACAGTGGGACAAGAACTATTATATTAGTTCTCTTGCTGGTGCCACCAATGGAAGCTCTCTTGTTGTAATGTCAAAAGGTGTGTTTCTCTAATTTCTGCAGGTTGATCATATGTGCTAAATTTTGATTGGTATTACACTGTATCTGCAGTGCTATCAAAGCCTAGATTAAGACTTAGAGCTATGTGCAAAGCAGGCTGAGCGCTTCACCTTTGCTTAGATGACACTTTAGAGCAGTCACCAAGGCGCTAAGGCATACGCCTTAATACCAGTGGGCTTTGTCCTGAAGATGTGACACTAAACAATAAATGTTTCACTTAATTATAATTGTTTTAATTCCTTTGCCCATGTAATTTTTATTTGNCCAAAAGGTAGGTTTATTTCCTATCTTCGAGCGAGAAAATTGATAGCAATAAATGTTTCACTTAATTATAATTGTTTTAATTCCTTTGCCCATGTAATTTTTATTTGTGCTTATAAGTTTTTGATAAAGTAATAAATTTTTATTATTAATGTGGGCATGGAAACACCCATGTACAAAAAGTAGAAAACCTACAAAAAAATATATGGTTCTCTACGAACTACACCAAATCATCTATACATAAAGAAACCTGACCAATGCACCAAAAGGAAGTAAGAGATAAGGGGCTATTCTCAATTGTGCAAAGTTCGCCTCAACATCTTCAAAAGCTCTCTTGTTTCTTTCTCTCCAAATGACTGACATGAGAGTTAATGAAGCAACATTTCATGCCCTGCATCTTCTCTTCCACATGCTTCCATTCCATGTGAGCATTAAATCTTTCACAATGCCTAGCATAACTCAATATATTCCAAACCAACACAAGATTTCCCATCATAATCTTGATGCTACCTGACAATGAAGGTAATGGTCAACATCTTGGTCCGAGCCCTTACACGTAAAATACCCCTCTTGTTGCTAGCCAAAATCACCCATATTGTTGCTAGCCTGGTGAAGAAACATACCTTTCTCGAATCTTTTAGAATCCAAATCGATCTATGTGGAAATGCAACCTCTTCCATAACCAGGAGCTTCTTGCTTATGAAGCAACTCGACCAACTTTTGGAACTCCGTCACTTCCCAATCTTGCAAGTTTCTCTTAAAGCTCAAATGCCAAAATATTTCTTTATCTTCTGTCATCACTTTCTGATATGAGATTTTATAGATGTTAAAAAGAAGTCTCAAAATGTTGTCCCGAAACTACCTGTGTCCCCGAAAGCTCACCCTGCTTCCATACCCCACATAAAAGATTTATGACTGCTAAAATCTTCTCATCCCTTCACAATGTTCCCGCACACTTGTAACCATAAGGCATGGTTACATTTTTTTGTCCTCTAAGCCTCTTCTAAGACCCTGTATTTTTTCGCTATCACCTTTTTCCGGAAAGCATGTTCCGCTGTTCCATACCTGCATTGCCATTTCATGAGTAGGGTCTTATTGAAAACCATGACGGGTCGTTTCATAGCTTGTTAGGAACTAAGTTATTCATGTATTAAATCCTACATAGGTAATACCATGTCTGATAGCATTCTTTTGCGGTGTGTAAAATTCAACACATCTAATACGGTGTTTGATTTGCAATTTAGAAACCTTCATAACTAATACATGTATAAGTTATTAAGAAAGATATAGTGGCTACTATTCAAAACTTCCATCAAAATGAGATGTTTGAAAAATCCTTCGATGCTACTTTCATTTCCCTGATGCCCAAAATAATGGTGCGGAAGAGAAAAGATTTTAGACCCATTAAGTCTCATTGGAGGGGTCTATAAGATTATGTCCAAGCTCTTAACAGAAAGGAAGAAAGGATGAAATAAGTGATGGGAAAGCTGGTCGGTGTGTATCAAATGGCTTTTCTCAAGGGGAAACAGATTATGGATGCTGCAACATTGGCTAATGAATTAGTTGATTCCAGAGTCGAATTCAAAAGGCCAGGAATTCTATGCAAGTTGGACATTGAAAAGGCTTATGATCATGTTAATTGGGAGTTCTTGCTGAAAATCCTTAAAGACATGGGTTTTGGTAACAAATGGGTAAGCTGGATAGGATTTTGCATCTCTAATATCAGATTCTCAGTCTTTATTAATGGTGGTCTGGAAGGTATTTTTCAATTTCAAACGGGGGGCTTAGACAAGTGATCCTTTGTCACTTTTTTATTCTTGATAGTCATGGAAGGACTTAAATCATATGATTAAGGTTGCACATTTGAATGGTTGGATAAAAGGTTTTGGATCTCAACCAAATGCCATTGAAGGAATGGAAATATCTCCTCTTTTGTATGCTGATGACTCTAGTATTTTGGGAAGCTGATGTGATACAGATCAGACATCTCAGAGCCATCCTAACTATTTCTGAAGCTTTGTCAGGTTTACATGTTAATCGGCAAAAGAGCTTATCTTGTCATTGATGTTCCAAATTTCCAAATTTGCTATCTCTGGCAGGTAACCTTGGTTACCAGGTGGGAGCTCTTCCTACAATTTATTTAAGGGCTAAAACCTATTCTATAGAAATCTGGAATGAGGTTATAGAAAGGTGTGACAAAAAATTGTCAAGGTGAAAATCCTAGTATCTTTCCCTAGGTGGGAGACTGACTCTCAGTAATTCAGTTTTAGACGCTCTTTCTACTTACATATTGTCTATCTTGCCATTACCCAGAAGGGGTCAAAAACAGAATTGACAAATTGAGAAGAGGCTTTCTTTGGCAAGACAACAAAGTGAAGAAAAGCAGTAATCTAGTTAAATGGGAGGTTATAACCTTGAGCAAGAAACATGGTGGTTTGGGCGTAAAAAACTTGAGTCTGCATAATAGAAGTCTGCTACCAAAATGTCATTGGAGGTTCAATAATGAGGACAAGGCACTTTGGAGGAATTTCATATCCCAGAAATATGGGATTTTGAACTAGTGGACCACAAATGATGTTAATAGCCCCTATGGTAGTAGTGCGAACAGAACTATTCGAAATCAATGGCAGGACTACTGGAAAAATGTGGAGATTATTGTGGTAGATGGAAGAAAAATTGATTTTTGGGTTGATCAATGGATTGGGCAGAGCAATCTGAAGTCTATGTTTCCAGTTCTTTATTCTATAAGTCTCCAACAACATAACATGATCAACCAAATGTGGAGTCAACTAGGGTGGAAGAGCTCTTGATGACGGGGAAGTAGAGAGTTTTGTCGCACTGCCTCAGATTTTGGGAACTTTTGTTGGAAGAACTGATTCTACAGATGGACTGAGATGGAAAGTAACTTGTAAAGGGGGGCCTTCTCAGTAAAGTCGGTCTATTGCAGTTAAATCAAAGAGGTCCTGTAAAGGAGAATTGGCCTTGGAAACAAGTCTTGAAAGTAAATATTAGGTGTCAGTCTATGTCTGGTTGCTGATTAGGAAAGCTTGCCTGACTCAAGTTAAGCTACAAAGAAGAGGTCTTCAGGTTTGTTCAAGATGTACTTTAACAGGAGGGTGAAGGCAATGAACACATATTTCTACACTGCAGGACAACTATAAATCTGTGGCACATGTTCTTTTGTATTTTGGGAATAACTTGGGTTGTACCTAGTTTTACTTTGGCACTTTGGTGGAGTATTGGGAACAGAATATAGGGTTCTGGGCAGGGTTCAAGCACCCTTTTGATGCTTGTACAGTTTCCAAGTTAGCATCTTTTCCTGGGTTAGCTAAGCTTTTTACTGAAAACAATTGTTACTTGTCTCAAAAAAAAAACATGTATAAGTTGTGAGAGAATCTACGTATTATTTTATGTAGGATAGAAAATGGAATAACTAATACATGAATAACTAAACTCTGCATAACTAATCACTGCATAAAATAATACATATATTCTCTCATAACTACATTCTCAAAAAGATATTCCCTCAAAACTAATCCCTGTATTACTAATATTTGTGTAACTCTAACCAACTATTGGATGACACCTTAGATATTTAACTCCAAACCCTCCCCAAGCCTTGGGAGTTGTAACAGTCTCCCACCTCACAAGTGAAACTTCCTAGCTACAACTGTTGAATCCCATAGAAAGCTCCTTCGGGATCTCTCAAAACTTTTCTATGACGCTGCTGGACCTGAAACATAGACTTGAAATATGTGGGGATACTCGATAATATGCTCTTAATAAGCTCTTTCTTCCCTCATTGAACAAGTGCTTTTTCTGCCATTCTTCCAGCCTCTTCTCTATCCTCTTGAATACTGGGTTCCGTGCTTTTGGTCTTTGTATGAAGCACCTAGCGACAATCCAAGATAGGTGGTGGGGAGAGTCCTAACCTTGCAATCTAAAACCTGTGCAAGAGTCTCAATATACGCTACATCTCCAACTGGAATTATCTTGAACTTTTTGAGATTAATCTCAACGCCTAATACCGCCTGAAACTGTGTTAACACAAGTACTCCATTATGTTTAAGATGGGGTTTGGAGGTGGATGAAGAAAGTGTATCAGATATTACATTTCCACGGTGTAAGGTACTCGATTCTTGTGGCTGGCATTTGTGTGGCTTATTCGGTAGTTTGAGAGGTTTGAGATAAGGTGATTTATTATCACCTATGTTGTTATTGCTAGTTATGGAGGTGTTAAGTAGCGTGATGGATAGAGTGGTGATGGTGGATAGTTGAGGGGTTCCAAAGCTGCGATTGGGGATCATGGCACTGTGAGGGTTTCACCTTCACATCCATTGTTTGCAGATAACACTTTGGTCTTTTGTTATGTGATGCAAAAAGGGGCCCGTTGGAATACCAGAAAATCCCAGTTCACGTGGTGATAAGCCTTCTTTAGATCCAATTTGCACGAAACACATGATACTTGTTCTCAAATCTACTACTTCATTTGCCACCTAAACATTTAGAATTTGTCTACCTTCCACAAAAGCATTTTGCAAGGTCGCCACTTGATAAAAAAAAAGCATTTTTGCGAGGTCAACACAGTCTCATCTAAGACCTTAAGTTTTCTGGAAAGTACCTTATAAATAATTTGTAGATGCTCCTCCCTAGACTAATAGGTATATCAACCTTGCCTGCTGCCCCCTCCCAATAATACTTGTTTAATAACCACCCGCTTACTACGAGAATGTATCATGATGAGAATCAAAACAGTCATGTGAATCTTCCATTTCGGGCTATAATTTATGGAATGAATGTGTCAGTTTGGTACCTCCACTTTGGGATTGACAGATAATTGGCTGTTGTTGATACATATACACAGACATGCATAAAATACATATAGTATCTGCGGTGCACACATGCACGCACACACTGACAGTGTATAAATGCTTACATGTATACTTGAGTGTGCATGTACATGCAATGAGTAACATGTCTCGGTGGCAAAATGAAAATCCTGTTGTTTAAGGCTTTAGCTTTATAGCTTTTGGCTCTAGGTAGATTTCCTTTAAAAAAGAATGTGAAAATCATTGTTTTGTATTTGCAGGCACACAGTTCAGTCAGCAGTCTTATAAAGTAAGTGAGTCATTCCCGTTCAAGTGGATAAGCAAGAAGTGGAAAGAAGGGTTTCATGTAACCTCCATGGCAACTGCTGGAAGTAGGTGGGCGGTTGTTATGTCTCGCAACTCAGGCGTCAGTAACCAGGTTGTTCCTCTTTCTTCGTCTGCATGTTTGTGATCATCTCTTCTAGCCCATTTCATCTTATTTTCATTTGTATCTTTATTATAGCAATATAAGCCTAGGCTTGAGAGGAGGAGACTGTACATATCTTTTCCGTTTTCTTTCTTTTTCTGACAGGTATTGAAAGTTTGTTGAATTATAAGAGATCTATTATGGGATCATTTTGCTAGAGAGCAAAATAGTAATGTCAGGAACTTATATTTGGTACAAGCATAAAGTGAGACGTGGTGTGTTTCTTCGAAGTGAAGTGCCTAATTTATCCATATACAAAAGTTGTCAAACATGTCAGTGCTTTTAACATCAATCAGAATTACAATTACTGCTATTTTCTGATAAATGAATTAAAATTACTAGCTTTAATATCCAGTATATAGTATAGGCAATATGTAGCAACTCTCTATCTCTGAGGTAAGGTAAGGCCTGCGTACACTTTACCATCCCCATACTCTACTTTGTGGGACTACACTGGGTATGTTGTTGTAATATGTAGCAACTCAAGTTAAGCATCATTAGAAGTAATTTTAAAAAAGGGCGAGAGAGATAATTTTAATGGCAAAATTGATAATCAATTTTCAATTAGTAGGCCACAAGAAACAATTAGTACTTTTCATCATTCAATTTCATAATAATCGCCTTTAGTACCTCTACTAATTGAGTTGAGAGAAACAAATGAGAAGTCTATCAGAAGTAGCAGAGCTACTTCCAACTTGTATGCATCCTTCTAAACAAAACTAACCTACGTGTTATTTGCTCATTTTAGCAGGTGCATGACTTTTGTCCCCTTTACTTTTATCAAAAAGCGCATGTGCCTCTATGATGTTACTTCTAACTTTGTTTCATCTATTCCCACTGCAGTCCCCCCCTGCGGTTCTATAATGCACTTTCGTACTAGCTTATAATAAAGTTGCTTTCCTTTTTCCGGATAGGTAGTGGAACTTGATTTTCTTTACCCAAGTGAAGGCATTCATAAACGATGGGACAATGGTTATCGTATTACAGCAACAGCTGCTACGTTAGATCAAGCTGCTGTTATCCTGAGTGTGCCTCGACGAAGGCCTGGCGATGAGACTCAGGAGACATTGAGAACATCTCAGTTTCCAACCACACATGTTAAGGTAATATAGCTAACTTGTGATGTGGAATGTGTTATCATCTGATTTAGCTGAGTATGTCTAGAAGAGCTTAGGTACATATAATCGTGATCTTGTATTTAATATCTTCAAAAAGCTATTTTTTTTAATGGTTGCATTATGAATAATATTTGCAGTCTCCATGTTGGAAAATCTTCAGATCAAAGGGTTATTACATGTGACCAATGTAAAAGAAAGTTGGTTATTAGATGAGAATGAGTAATTCACTTTCTAATGCACTTGTTTCTTCTTTTTTTTTTTGGCAGGAAAAGTGGGCAAAAAATCTTTATCTTTCTTGTCTGTGCTATGGCCGAACTGTATCCTGAGAAGATGCAAAATCCGACGTTGGATGTTTTTCCTTCACCCCTTTTTAAATTATTCTCCTCTTTTTCTCTCATTGTCAATTGTAAAAAGTGGATGATAGGTTAAATGCTTCCGTTGTTATGCAGAGGAAATTTTACTTTTGGTGGCACTTGCTTCTTTTAGCTTGTTTGAATAGCGCTGTGTTTTGGTAAACTTTCTAGTCTCTTGTGTATATACAATTAACTGCACAAAGTACTAATTTATGAATCTTTTATATCAATTCTGCTCAGTGCAAGTCATTTCATTCCAATATGTAAATCCAAAATGACCTTAGTTTTTCTCCATTATTTACTATGTGGAGCTTTCTGTTCCAAATTTATTTAAACCGGAGACAACGAATTGCAGTTCAAGAATGGCATTACACAGAGGAGAGATGAGAGCTGGATATAGTGATTTTATTCATATTATCTCACAGTTCCATAAAAGAAATAATCCTTGAAGTGATGAAAGATCTAACTGCTAGAAAGGATGTTTAAGATCTTCAGTGGTCCATTATGTTGTATAGTCTGAAGGTGGGAGAAATGCTTGAGAAATAAAAGAGGAGCCGGTGCATAAAGCGTCATGTGTTTATGCTGGGTCCTGGAAAGAGCCGCACCTTAATAGTGTATAATGTAGGCAGTCTACCCTGATATTGATTGATATCATAGCTCAAATCCGTGACCTATAAGTTACATGGAGACTATACCATTGTTCTAATGCTCCCCCTTCTAGGAGAAATGTTTGAGACAACAATACACAAAATTATTATGCAAATTCCACAAGCATGCCCAAGAGTATTTGTTGAGGTTAAGTGGAGCAGTTGAGCTCCCAATCAAAGTAATTCAGGCAAATTAAACACACTTAAGGTTCACTGTTAGGAATCCTGCTGGGGACAGAGTGCTCTGGTTTGTGTTCACATTCAAAATCAATATGAACAAATGCACGTTCGACTTCAGGAAGTTTCTCGAGCTTAATTTGTAGACCCTCTCCGATAACATGTGCTTCTTTCAATGGCAAATCTTCCGGGAGTTCAATATCAACCTGTTAAAAGAAACGAGGCCATGTTTCAGAATCAGTCTGAGTTCTTGAAAAGGTTATTTCTTCATAGTTCAGTTAGTTCATACTACATGTGTTAGGAAAACTATCTCATGCTATTGGAGACTGACCTCAACAAAGTACAAGGCACCAAAGGTGTATGCTCGAACTGTATCAACACGCTTCACTTGAGGGTGTCTCATAACAAGATATGTTAATTTCTGCAAAACTTCAGGAGGGGCTGACTGTCCCACTAGTGACACTACATCAAGAACTTCATTCAGGTTTTATTTGATGTATTGATATAAGACGACACCAATAAAATATTAGAGTTTTGCACTCAAGGACGCAGCCTAGTGGTCAATGAAGTAGGAGGACAAAGTTACTCGATACCTGTGCTGGTGGGAGTAAGTATGTACCTGCATTCTCTATCACAGCGCCTGACCAATTTGTGATTGTATAAATAGCCAGGATAAGAGCACCAACAGGATCAATCCACCAGTAGAACTTATCACCAAGTACAGCTGCTATCAACCCGACTACATTAGTGACCACATCGAAATAGTGATCCTGACAAATACGTCAACAATTTAGGCAAATTTATCATCAGGAGAAGACATGGAAGCCAGAAGGTAAAAGATACGACACACACCTTTGCATATGCGCGAACAATTTCGTTTCCTGAGCTTCTGCAGTAAAACCACAAGGCAAGTTTTACCACTGTTGCAGTTGACATGATTGAATATAACCATGCAAGCTGATTCAAAGCCATCTTTTCAGGAGGTTTATTTTCAGCTAGTTGTTCCACAGCCTGGATCAATACCTGAAAGCCTAAATAGCAATGCATGCGATTATGCAAATCGAGGAATTTTATATAGAACTTATATGACTGGTGCTAATTCTCCTGTTCTTTCTAGTCTCGTTTGGTATAAAGAGCCTTCTTCTCCCTGTCCCTTACATATCTTTTGAAAACAGTCATCCTGGCTTTTTATTTCCGTATGCTGGGCAAAGTACCTTATTCACTACCCCGATAATGGAATTTCATAACATATAGGATCAAGAGGTTAGCGAGTTATCGCAGATAACATACCAAGAGTAGCCATAATAGCAGCAAACACAATGATTCCAACGGGCTGCACTCTCAATTTTCCAATAGGATATTTGTAGACATTAATATTTTTCATGGAAAAATGAGTGAACCATAGTATGCCACCAGCCATGAGGTCAAGCAACGAATCCAATGTAGATGCAGCGATAGCTAAGGAACCGCTCTTCACTGTGGCATAGATCTGCAAGTCACAATATGTGTCACTACTGTGATTGCACAAAAATGCATAAACCAGAATTGCACTTTTATTGCATAAAAATGTTGCAGTGACAAAGAATCGCGATTAATAGATAGTTTCTCATGCTCATGCTAATCAAGAGTTCGATCAAAGTAAATTCTGGTCACACCTTAAGAGCCAGAAGTATAATATTTGCAGAATTGGAGATTGTCATTGCTCTCTCATGTTGAGCTTGTTCTTCAAGATCCTCTTCATCAATGCCATCAGACGCGACTGCAATATCAACTTCTTCGAATGACTTCAACGTCTCAAACTGTCTTTCATAGTATTCCTTCTCTCCTATAATCAGAAAAATTAGTCAAAAAGAGGAATGAGGGTGTTAAAGATAGGATCTTTTCATACAGCTTCTCTTGAGTCCTAATTTAAGATCAAACAGAACTTAGTCTATACACCAAATTTAGCATAGAAAAGGAGAAGTTTTAACTTTTTTCTCTTGCCAATAACTAAACCTGCATAACTTATACGATAATCTAACAGTTATTTTCTGCAGAGTAATAACAATAATAATCCAATATAATTTACCTTTGGTTAAATCAGAGGACTTGGAGATGTTATTAATGATGGATGAAGCTTCAGAGTCAATAACACAAGACTTGATCACCTTATCTGGAAGCCTTGACAAAAAATCACGCCGGAGGGACGTAAAAGAGTTGCGCCGGCTGAAACGCCGGCTGCTCTGCCGTCCACTTCCAGTAAGCTTCCACCCCTCCAACAATGGCCTTTTATTAGTTCCATTAACCTCTAATTCTCCCTCCATTAGCACTACTTCTATATATTTCACTGGAAACTCCCATTCATGTAGCATTTTGCTATTAAGTATATATACTACTCAACAACTACTTCAGAGATGATCTAACTTATATTTTTTTAATTATAGAAAGACAAATTCAGATGTTGTACTGAAAATATAAAGAAGATTTTTAAAAAGTACTACTATACTACATATAAAAAATTTATACTCCCCCTGTTCCAATTCATGCGAAGGAGTCGGAGTACGAGGGTCAAAACACTTAATTTTTTTAGTGTTAATTTGGGTATAGATTCTTTAAAAATTTTAAGATAAAATTTACATATTTGAAATCTACATGAAAAATATTATAAATCGACATATCTAATGATTCCGAAAGTTTTTGAGAAAATTGTAATGAAAGAAAATATGTTTGCCTCACCATATAGTAACATCTTCACATAAAATAGGACAGAACTGAAAGAGTATATGATTATCCCTTTTTTCTTTTTAAATTGTCTACGATTGAGTTTCATATTTTAGTTCTAATAAAAACCGTCTTTTTCTGGCTAATTGATAAATTCTTTCTAAGATTCCAAAAATTATTCTGTTTTAGAAAGTGTCAATATAAGAATTAAGATTTTAAGTTAGTAAGAACAGAATATTGTTGCAAAATTAAACAAGCTCTTATAATAGCATAGGTACATACATTGACTAAATATAAATAACTTTTTTATAAGATAAAGAAGTTATATACACTAATAATATGCATTTGTTTTGCCTACTGGTGTAGTTTAACCAATTATAGCAAGGTAATTATTGTTTTTATCAGATTTACTAGTTAATGATTATCATAAAAATAATTATGTATAATTGCCAAAAAATAAGTTAAACAATTACCTTATGACAATGACAATAATAAATAAATAAGTGAAAACTGAGGCATGGAATAAGCCAACAATTACACATTAAAATATTCTATTGAAGAAGACTTTCTGCATATCATAGAAAAGTTAACTTTGGTGATTGGCAAGTTGACTTGGACTTACTTATTATAATAACAACAACGTATTCCGTGTAATTTCACGATTAAATTTGAGGAGATTAAGATGAACGAATATCTTGTTCCTATTTTGATGGCATAGAAAAACTATTTCCGATAGATGTTGACTCAAATTTGAGTTTTTTTTTTTTTATAAAAAAATTATCCAGATTTGAATTATCCATTAAAACCTAGTTAATTTCTATCTTTTAAGTAAAGGACTAAAATGATTGGTTCACCAGCCAGAATCATGCCTTAAGGAAATAAACGATTATATGTAGTTTAACAATGTTCTAAATTCTTTTTCTGAAATGGCCCATGGCCAAAGATATTCTCTGTGCCTCTTTCATACTACTGTGAACACTTTCAATTGTTTTTTTTCTTCTAAAATGCTCAATGCCTCGTCACGACGGATGTCGTTTCTTTGGAGTTTACGATGTGTGTTAGTCTATTGATTTTTTAAAAATTATTCGACCGACTCCGTACTGTTCCAAATTTGATGGGTCTATTCAAAACAATCTTGTTGATTAATACTCATTGTCTCGTCATGACTGACGTCATTTGGTGATGAGTACACATTATATTTTCTTGGTCGACATCACTCTTTTTTGCATAAATGAGAATTTATAACTTTCAAGTTTTTCAGTGTGTGTTAGTCCATGGATTTCTCGAGATTTGATTGACCGACTCTGTTTGGCCCCAAATTATGTGGAGCCCAGCCTACAAGGCCTGGTGACGAGTATACATTCCAATTTCTTGGCCGGCATCACTCTTTTTTTGCATAAATAAAAATTTGCGATTTTCAAGCTTTTAGGTGTGTGTTAGTCCATGAATTTCTCGAGATTTGATTGACCGACTCCGTTCAACCCTAAATTTTGTCAAGACGAGCCGATAAGGCTTGATGACGAGTACGCATTCCCTATTCTTGGTCGGCATCACTCTTTTTTTTGCGTAAACAAGAATTTGCGATTTTCAAGATTTTCGGTGTGTTAATATCTATGGATTTCTCGAGATTTGATTGACAGACTCCGTTCGGTCCCAAATTCTGTGGAGCCTAGCATACAAGGACCGGTGACAAGTACGCATTTCAGTTTTTTGGCCGACATTACTCTTTTTTGCAAAAATTAAAATTTGCGATTTTCAAGCTTTTAGAAGTGTGTTAGTCCATGAATTTCTCAAGATTTGATTGACCGACTCCGTTCTGTCCTAAATTTTGTCAAGCCTAGCCTACAAGGCTTTGTGACGAGTATGCATTCCACTTTCTTGGCCGGCATCACTCTTTTTGCATAAATGAGAATTTATGATTTTCAAGCTTTTCGGTGTGTGTGTTATCTATGGATTTCTCAAGATTTGATTGACCGACTCTGTTCGACCCTAAATTTTGTCAAGCCCAGCCTACAAGTCCTGGTGATGGGTATGCATTTTGTTTTCTTGGTCGACATCACTTTTTTTTTGCATAAATGAGAACTTACGGATTTCAAGCTTTTTACTGTGTGTTAATCTATGGATTTCTCGAGATTTAATTGATCGACTCTGTTTGACCTCAAATTTTATCAAGCCCAGCCTAAAAGGTTTGGTAACGAGTACATTTTTTATTTTCTTTGCCAGCATCAGTCTTTTTCGCATAAATGACAATTTATAATTCAAGATTTTAGGTGTGTGTTAGTCCATGAATTTCTCGAGATTTAATTGATCGATTCCGTTCGGCCCCATATTTTATCAAGCCTAGCCTACAAGGCTTAGTGGAATGGGTACTCATCACCACGCCTTGTAGGCTGGGGTTGACAAATTTGAGGCCGAGCGGATCGGCCAATCAAATCTCGAGAAATTCATGAACAAACACACACACCGGAAAACTTGAAAATCGCAAATTCTCATTTAAAAAAAAAAGAGTGATGCCGACCAAGAAAATAGAATGCGTACTCTTCACCAGGTCTTGTAGGCTGGGTTTGACAAAATTTGGGAATGAACGAAGACCATCAATCAAATCTCGAGAAATCCACGGACTAACATACACCGAAAAATTTGAAAATTGCAACTTCTCATTATGCGAAAAAAGAGTAATGTCGGCCAAAAAACTAAAATGCGTACTCATTCATGGATTTTTTGAGATTTGATTGACCATCTCCGTTCGGCCTAAATTTTTGCTGTGCCCAGCTTATAAGAAACGGCGACGAGCGCTTTATCAATTTTTTTGGACGACATCACTATGTTTTGCATAAAAGAGATTTTACGATTTTCAAACTTTTCAATGTGTGTTAGCCATGAATTTCTTGAGATGTGAATGACCGTCCCTGTTCGGCCTCAAATTTTGGCTATGCCAAGACTACAAGGCCTGGTGACGAGCACTCTATCAATTTTTTTGGCCGGAATCACTATTTTTTGCATAAATAAAAATTTATAATTTTCAAGATTTTCGGTGTGTGTTAGCCCATGGATTTCTCGAGATTTGATTGACCGTCTCCGTTCGGCCTCAAATTTTAATTGTGCCGAGCCTAGAAGNAGTCATCTGAAACGTACGTTCGGCCTCAAATTTTAATTGTGCCGAGCCTAGAAGGCTTGGCAACGAGCGCTCTATCAATTTTTTTGGCCGGAATCACTATTTTTTGCATAAATAAGAATTTATAATTTTCAAGATTTTCGATGTGTGTTAGCCCATGAATTTCTCGAGATTTGATTGACCGTCTCCGTTCGGCCTCAAATTTGGATTGTGCCGAGCCTACAAGGCTTGGTAACGAGCGCTCTATCAATTTTTTTTGCCGTCATCTTTATTTTTTACATAAATGAGAATTTACGATTTTTAAAATTTTCGGTGTGTGTTAGCCTATGGATTTCTCGAGATTTGATTGACTGTCTCTGTTCGACCACAAATTTTGGATGTATGCAGCCTACAAGGCCCGGTGAAGAGAGCTCTATCAATTTTTTTGCCCGACATCACTATTTTTTGCATAAATGAGAATTTACGAACTTTAAGATTTTCAGGGTGTGTTAGCCCATGAATTTTTCTCGATATTTGATTGACCGTATCCGTTCAGCCCCAAATTTAGGTTGTGCCCAACCTACGAGGCCTGGTGACGAGTTCTCTTTTATTTTTTTGGTCAGCATCACTATTTTTTGCATAAATGAGAATTTACGATTTTCAAGATGTTCAGTGTGTGTTAGCCCATGGATTTCTCGGGATTTGATTGACGTCTCCGTTTGACCCCAAATTTTGGCTGTGCGCAGCCTACAAGGCTTGGTGACGGGCGCCCTATCACTTTATTTGATCAGCATAACTATTTTTCTCATAAATGAGAATTTACGATTTTCGCGATTTTTGGTGTATGTTAGCCCACAGATTTCTCGAGATTTGATTGACCGTCTCCGTTTTCCGTTTGACCTCACCTGGTCAGGCGAGTTTACAACGTCACACGCGCCCTATCATTTCATTCTGATCGGCATCACTATTTTCGTATAAAATGAGAATTTACGATTTTCGCGATTTTTTCTGTATGTTAGCCTACGAATTTCTCGAGATTTGACTGACCGTCTCGTTTTTTGGCCCCAAATTTTGCTGTACGCCACAAGTTCTCGTGTGACAAGCGATCATTTGGATTGATTGACATCACTATTTTACGATAAATGAGAATTTATGATTTTCGACTTTCTAAGGTATGTTAGCCCACTGGATGAGATTTGGTTTAATGCTCCGTTTCACCTAAAATTTTGTCGTAGCCTACAAGTCCCGGTGACGAGCGCCTCCTATCATTTCATTTGATCGGCATAACCATTTTTCTAATATTAGCTTACTTGATTTTTGTAATTTTCTGGTGTATGTTAGCTCACTGTATTTGGAGATTTGATCGACCGTCTCCGTTGACCCAAATTTTGGCCATTTACGCCTACAAGGCTCGGTGATCTGCACCTATCACTATTTGATCTAAGATAACTATTTTCTGCCAAATTAGAATTCATTTATTTTTGTAATTTTCTGTATGTTAGCCCACTGATTTCTCGAAATTTGATTGACCTGCTTTTGGCCCCAAATTTTTGCGCACCTACAAGGCCCGGTGACGAGCGCTCTATCACTTCGATTAATCGACATTACAATTTTTCTCATAAATGAGAATTTACGATTTTCGCGATTTTCGTATGTTAAATTTACCTAATTTCTCGAGATTTGATTGACTGCCTCCGTTTGGCCCCAAATTTTGCTCAGGCGCAAGCCTACAAGGCCTGGTGATGAGCGACCTCTATCATTTCGTTTTGATCGACATCAACCATTTTTCGTATAAAATGAGAATTTACGATTTTCACAATTTCTATGTATGTTAGCCCAATGTATTTCGGATTTATCGACCGTCTCCATTTGCCTCAAATTTTGGCTATACGCAGCCTAAAAGCCCGGTGACGAGCGCCCTATCATTTCGCTGGATTGCATCACTATTTTTCATAAATGAGAATTTAAGATTTTTAAGTGATTTTTTGGCAGACAAGTAGCCCACGAATTTCTAGAGAATTTTGATCGACTGCCTCCGTTTGACCCCAAATTTTGGCTGCGCGCAGCCTACAAGGCCTGGTGAAGAGAGCCCTATCATTTCATTTGACGCATCACTATTTTTCATGATAAATGAGAATTTACGATTTTCGCGATTTTCTGATGCTATAGCCTACCTGATATCTCGAGATTTGGTTGACCGCCCTCCGTTTGACCCCAAATTTTGGCTTCACAGCCTACAAGGCCTCACACGAGCGCCCTATCATTTCGTTGATCCGCATCACTATTTTTTGCATAAATGAAAATTTATGATTTTCCGATTTTCGTGTATGTTAGCCCACGTATTTCTCAAGATTTGATTAACTTTGGCCTCAAATTTTGGCCGTGCGCAACTCGCACAAGGCCTGGTGACGCAGCGCCATATCATTTCGTTTGATCAGCATAACCATTTTTCGTATAAATGAGAATTTACGATTTTCGCAATTTTCTGGGTATGTTAGCCCACGTATTTCTTTAGATTTGATCGACCGTCTCCGTTTGACCCCAAATTTTGGTCGTGCGTACCTATAAAGCATGGTGACGAGCGCCCTATCATTTCATTTCGATCAGCATCACTATTTTTGCATAAAATGATAATTCTACGATTTTTGCGATTTTCTATGTATTACTTCACGTATTTCGGGAGATTTGATCGACCGTCTCCGTTTGGCCCCAAATTTTGACAAGCAAGAATTACAAAGCCCGGTGACGAAAAGCTCCTATCATTTCATTTGATCGACATCACTATTTTTCTCTCTATAAATGAGGAATTTATGATTTTTGCGATTTTCAGGTATGTTAGCCCATGGATTTCTCGAGATTTGATCGACCATCTCTCATTGCCCCAAATTTTAGCCGTATGCTAGCCTACAACGCCCGTCGACAGCGCCATTCATTTCATTTGATCTACATCACTATTTTCTTCGCATAAATGAGAATTTACGATTTTCACGATTTTCTGTATGTTAGCCCACCTGATATCTCTGAGATTTGGTTGACCGCTCCGTTTGGACCCTCAAATTTGTAGCTATGCAGCCTCTACAAAGGCCTGGTGACGGTAGCGCCCTATAATTTTGTTTGATCCGCATCACTATTTTTCGCATAAATGAAAATTTATGATTTTTCCGATTTCTATGTATGTTAGCCCACTCTGAGCTTCGAGACGGTCGAACGCTTCCGTTTGACCTGTACCCTTGGCCGCGCGCGCCTACAAGGCGTGGTGATGAGCGCCCTATCATTTCATTTGATCAAAGATAACTATTTTTCGTATAAATGAGAAAAATTATGATTTTCGTAATTTTGGTGTATGTTAGTCCACGTATTTATGGAGATTTGATCACCGTCTCCGTTTGGCTCAAATCTTAGGTGTGCGCCTGCTGGCACGCCCGGTGACCTGGGCGCCCTATCACTTTATTTGATCAGCATAACTATTTTTCTCATAAATGAGAATTTAAGTGATTTTTGCGATTTTGCATGTGGAGCCCCAAATTTTGATTTCTGGTGATTTGATTTGACCATCTTTTTTTGGACCCAAATTTTGGGTGTGCGAAGCCTACAAGGCTCGGTGATGAGCCTATCATTTCGACACCCATATTACTATTTTTCATAAATGAGAATTCTCGATTTTTGCGAATTTCTATGTTAGCCTACGTATTTCTCAAGATTTGATTAACCGTCTCCGCTTGGCCTCAAATTTTGCTGTGCGCAACCTACAAGGCCTGTGACGAGCGCCGTGTCATTTCGTTTGATCGCATAACCATTTTTCCTATAAATGAGAATTTACGATTTTCGTAATTTTCTTGGGTATGTTAGCTCCACGTATTTTTTTAGATTTGATCTACCGCCTGGTCAATTTCAAATTTATGGTCAAATACCTATAAAGCATGAGACGAGCGCCCTATCATTTCATTTGATCAGCATCACTATTTTCGCATAAATGATAATTTACGATTTTTGCGATTTTCGGTGTATTAGCCCACATATTTCTGGAGATTTGATCGACCGTCTCCGTTTGGCCCCAAATTTTGGATGTGCGCAAATACAAAGCCTCGGTGACGAAAGTGCCCTATCATTTCGTTTGATCGGCATCACTATTTTTCATAAATGAGAATTTACGATTTTTATGATGTACAGATGTTAAATTTCACGATTTCGAGATTTGATCGACCGTCTCTCGTTGGCCCTAAATTTGGCTAAAGCAATGACAACGCTCTGCCGACGAGCGCCTATCATTTCATTTGGTCGCATCACTATTTTTCAAGATAAATGAGAATTTACGATTTTCACATTTTCTATGTGGACGTTAGCCTAATTGACATCTCGAGATTTGGTTGACCGCTCCGTTTGACCCCAAATTTTGCCATGTTCTACAAGGCCTGTGGACGAACGCCCTATACTTCGTTTGATTAGCTTCACTATTTTTCGCATAAATGAAAATTTATGATTTCAATTTTATATGGCGTTAGCCCACTTGATTTCTCGAGATTTATCAACGTTCCGCTTGACCTAAAATTTTTGCCGCGGCTGGGCCGCCATGCAAGGCGGATGAGCGCCTCTATCATTTCATTTGATCGCAGATAACTATTTTCTTTTCAGAGAAATGAAAAATTACGATTTTCAATTTTCTGTATTTAGCCCACGTATTTTTTAACATTTGATCGACCGTCTCGTTGACCCCAAATTTTGGTCAAGTGCAAATTTCTATAAAGCATGGTGACGAGCGCCCCTATCATTTCGTTTTTGATCGCATCACTATTTTTCGCATAAATGATAATTTACGATTTTATGATGGCAGTAATGCAGCTTCCACGTATTGGAGATTTGATCGACCGTCCGGTTTGGCCCCCAAATTTTGGTCATGCAGCCTCTACAAAGCCCGGTGACGAGCGCCCTACTTATTTGTGATCGGGTATCACTATTTTTCTCTATAAATGAGAATTTACGATTTTTGCGATTTTGCATGTTAGTCTACCTGATATTGAGATTTGGTTGACCGCCTCCGTTTGGACCCTTCTGGGCCTCTTAGCCGTGCTAGCCTACAACGCCTGCCGACGTCTATCATTTCATTTGGCCTCCATCACTATTTTTCGCATAAATGAGAATTTACGATTTTCGCGATTTTCTACGCAAATTTCACTGATATCTCGAGATTTGGCTGACCGCCTCCGTTTGACCCCAAATTTTGGCTATGCGCAATTTCTACAAGGCCTCGGTGACGAGCGCCTATATAATGCTGCTTTCATCCGCAGATCACTATTTTTCTCAGAGCAACAAAATTATGATTTTCCAATTTTCGTGTATGTTAGCCACAAATTTCTCTGAGGATTTTGCTGAACGTCTCGTTTGACCTAGTAAAATTTTGCTGCGCGCCGCCTGCTAGCGTGGTGATGAGCGCCTATCATTTCATTTGATCGGCATAACTATTTTTTCGTGATAAATGAAAATTACGATTTTCACAATTTTCGTACGTTAGCCCACGTATTTATGGAGATTTGATCGACCTTCTCCGTTTGGCACCAAATTTTGGTTGTGCGCAGCCTACAAAGCATGGTGACGAGCCCTCTATCATTTCGTTTGATCGGCATAACTATTTTTTGTATAAGTGAGAATTTACGATTTTCGTAATTTTCGGTGTATGTTAGCCCACGTATTTATGGAGATTTGATCGACCGTCTCCGTTTGGCACCAAATTTTGGTTGTGCGCAGCCTACAAAGCATGGTGACGAGCGCCCTATCATTTCGATTGATCGACATAACTATTTTTCTCATAAATGAGAATTTACGATTTTTGCGATTTTCGGTGTATGTTAGCCCACAGATTTCTCGAGATTTGATTGACCG
>JACEIK010002407.1:5798-19147 GCA_018107945.1 Datura stramonium
AGATAAATACATCCCTTGGAGATGAGTTTCTAGGCCTTAAGGTAGGAAATAAACCTACCCTTGGATGTTGAACTGTTGCCAGTCCATTCTAACACTGATTCATTTGGAAACTGGAACTTGAAAACTCTAGTTCTGCAATCAACTGAGGCATAGCAGGAGTGTAACCAATCCATGCCAAGGATAAGGTCAAAATCGACCATATCTAACTCTACGAGGTCAACTGGATTGACTTTATTCAGGACTAAGACTGGGCAATTTCTATACACCGGGCTAGCTCTAACTGACTCACCAAATGGGGTAGAGATTGAGAATGGTTCTGAGAGGACCTCTGGACTGATATTGAACTGGACTTCTATGTAGGGAGTCACGAATGAAAGAGTTGCTCCTAGATCTAGTAGGGCATACACGTCTAGATGAAAGAGACGTAACATACCCGTGACTATGTCAGGTGAGCTCTCCTGATCCTGATGGGAAGACAGAGCATAGAAATGGTTTTGGCGTTGACCTCCATCCGTACCTGATGTGTTGACCTGCTAGTCTGGTCGATCTGCTGGAGCTGATGAGGTGGTGGATTGTGATCTCCCTTTCCCGGCTGACGGGCACTCCCTAAGTTGATGTCTAAGCTGTCCACAATAGAAACAACCCTCTCAACCCTAAAGGTACTCTCCCGGGTGGTTCTTGCCACACTTGGGGCAAGCTGGATACCTGTTCCTGGTGCTGTGGGTCTGAGACTGAGTGCCAGATGACCCACCCCTTCGATCCTAACGGGACCGAAAGGTTGGGGTGCTGGCTGAATTGGGTTCTGGGGCTCTATGCTGTTGTTTCTGCTGCTACTGTGGGTGGCTACCACCGCTAGACCTCTGATGGCAATAATCTAACTGGCCAGTCCTTGCCCCTTTTTTTCTTTCTTTCCATATCCTTCAGCTTTTCAGCCTCAATCTGCTTGGCATAGATAATCAAGCTAGACAGGTCTATATCTTTAATCAACATTGTTGTCCTGCACTCTTTGAGGACTAGATTCGAAACCCCGTTCAAAAATATCAACATGCGAGCCCTTGGTTCGGCTACCATCTTTGTAGTGTACTTAGATAGCCTGGTAAACTCCAGAGCATACTCCCCCACGATTTACCCTGTCTCAAATTCATAAACTCCTCCATCTTTTCCTCCCTCAGCTCCCAAGGGAAAAATCTGTCCAAGAAAGCTTTATGGAACTCATCCCACTCTACTGGTCCTGCTCCCGTTGGCCGCCCCTCTTTCCATTGGTCATACCAGACTTGAGCTACCCCTTTTAGCTGGTAGGCAGCTAGGTCAGCACTCTTCGAGGAGCTAACACCCTATAATGAGGGTACTCTTCCTAATCTCATCCACGAACTCTTGGGGATCCTCCCCTACTTTGGATCACTGAAAAGATGGAGGGTTCATACGGCTGAAGTCTCGCACCCTCACAGCTGCTGCAGACCCATTTGTGGATATTGGAACCACCTGTTGGTTCACCTGGTTGGTGACTTTTTGGGCTAGCAGTTGAATGGTCGTCCCTGAATTCGGCGGTAGACACCGAATCATCTTGAGGGGCTGCCGAGACTGGTGGGGTAGGTCTGTTTGTGTTACCGACCCTTCTTCCGTTACTGCGTCTGGGACGCAAGATTCACTGAAACAAAACAGAGCACGAGTTAGAAGGACGTTTATGTAATTGAACTTTAACGCACGATAATGAGCATGAATAAAAAGGAGTTTCCTAACAACATCTCGTAGCCTCCTCGTCATAAGTGTGGCATGCTTCACACCCATGAAAAGGACTCTACTCGATCTGCTTTCAGACATTCCGAGGATACTCTAAACCTAGGGCTCTGATACCAAGTTTGTCACGCCCCAAGTCTACACCCTGGACGGGACACGGTACTTGAAGTCACAAGCGATCTCAAGTCAACCCCTGGTCTAACACACAATGGTATTCTGAGTAAAACAAATATAGCGGAAGCTTTGAAATAATAGCATAAAAGCATTTATGAATATAAAAACTAAAAACATAAATTTTAAGAACATCTAAAGTCTGACATTAATTCTTTGTCTGAAAGCCCTCTAGCTGATGAGTTGCTAGGACAAACCCCTAGCTAACTCTAAGTCTAGCTAAAAATAATGAAATAACTAAAAGAAATGAAATAAGGCTCCCGAATGATGAGGACTCACACTTCAACTACTGAGGAAGAGGATATGAACCGCGGCGACTAACGGTGCTGAGTCTGAGGACCTGCAGTTGTATCATTAAATGATACAACATAAAAGTATGTGTCAGTACTTTGAATGTACTGAGTAAGTGGGAGAAAACATAACTGAATATAATTCCTGAACTGTTTTGACATCCAATGACCAATAAGTAACTTAATTGAACTACTGAAGTAAAGTGAGATGATCAAAATAACCCTGTCTGATGGTCAAGACATGTCCTAAGTCTGAAAGTACTGAGTCTAAAATACTGAACTGAACTGAGCTGCTTATTTGAAACTGGACTGGACTAACTAGTGTGAAAGTCTATAACCGACATATAACCATGTGAGCTAGACGATGGAGTCTGATGTATACATCCCATCGGTAGGATCCAATATACCTTTCCAGGGTATAAAGGCATGAATTGGGTGATCACAAGAGTCTGGGGCCAATCAGGCCAAATAATACTGCAACCTACGCTGGCAACGTAGTTCTTGGAACCTGGGTGCGCTGGAACCCTGGCCCGCTCGGTGCTAAGTCCTACTCCCACTGAAAAACCTAGACTGAATTACTAAGCTGATAGCTCAAAACTGGGGTCCAAAACTAGTCAGGGATTTATAACTGAAAGTACCCTGAAAGTCTTAACAGACCAGATTCTGAAACTGGGTTCTAGACTTTTCAGAGATGCTTATCTAGAAGCATCATAACCATCTAAGAAAAAACTGTAGTATGAACTAGGGTCCTGAGGCTAGTCAGAGCTATAAATCTAAAATTTCATGTCTGCCTAATGGACCAATAAACTGGATTCTGAATCTGATTCTGATAATTGGGAGGTACCACTGACAACTTAGGAAAATACTAAAGTCAAATTGATCAGTTGACAAATTTTGTATAGTTTTGAAGAGGTTCTACGTTCTAACTGAACTAAACTATTAAGAAGCTAACAGAGAACTCAACTCATTCCAACAACACGGAAATTCCATAATATGGCAAATATTTCAAGGATTAAAGAAGTCACATTCGACAAGCAATGTTATAACTTTCTTATTCATGTTAGGGATAAAGTTGTTCATTTCAATGGAGTATTTACTCAACATCTAGACAATAAGAAATACTAGAAAATCAGCCCAAATCACACTTCACAGACTAGACTGGATTTAATACGCAAACAATCTCCACTTAAAAATCTAGGTCTTAAATCCACTTTTGTAAGAACATCAACAATTTAGGTAAGAATTGATGGAGATCATATAAATAATAAGCATGTATATCATTCTATTTAAATTAACGAAAAACAACATGTAATTTCTTCGTATTCGGAAACTCAAGGCTAAAACTGATAGAGAAATGATGAGAAGGTTTTGGGGGAAGCAAGGGAAGAATAATTTCCTTGCTGAATTCCCACATACTTGTCTAAGAAATTCCCCTGAGGAGTAAGCTTGAATTTATGAGATGAATGAGAAACCCTAGAATTTTCTCTGAGAATTCTTAAAAGACTTGTCGATATTTTTATGAGAATGAACGCGGGAATAAGGGGAGAGGCCAATCATTCCCACTCATAGGTCTAAATTTACGTCCAAAATGACGTAGTTTGAAGCTTAGGAGAATAGGAAGTTACTAAATAACCCTTAGAAAGTCGCAAGGAAAAACTGTCAGGTGACCCTAACGAGTGACCAAATGAGTCGTGGTCACTGATCACAACTCATGGTCACAGTCATTAGGTACACTGCCTGGAAAAATCGAAAGGCCACCACGAGGGACCTGACGACTCGTTACTGCCACAAACGAGTAGTTAGGTAAGTGGTCAAGTATACTGCCCAATTCTTTAAATTCCTAACCCCTACCTGCTCACGTGTGACCTAATGGGTCGTGGTTCCTGACCACGACTCGTAAGGTCTTCCGTGGGTACACTATCTCTCCCTTATCATATCTTAATCCTCCTTTCCACGACTGACCTAACGAGTCGTTAGGTCTCTCAACGACTCGTTAGGTGAGTCGCTCTGTGACATTTTCTATAGATTTTCCAGATTTTCTAATTTGAGTTCCGGATCTAGTCTTTGAGCTTTCGGGGCATTACGTAGGTACTCAAAATTTCCCAAGTCTAGGCATGCATTCATCATGTTTTAAAAATTACCCATTCCTCCCTTTTTTATTTACAACCCGTAACTCAAGTTTAAGTAGTTCATTGTGCAATTTTTAACATGTTCAATTCCTACCCAGTCACACATTAACTTTTTCACATCATTTGTCATTATCCTATTTTATTTTTCATGAATTTAGAGGACTCCCAGTGAATAAGCAAGTTTGTCGGGCACAAAAGGTCATTTTACCCAATTCAAAGCATGATAACTTACTTGAGTGATGCGATACTTTGCTCACTTCGGCTGAAAATCAGGGACTAGGGTTGGACTTCGAATTTGACAATGTTATCTGAGCAAAAATCTTGCTCAATTGATCATGGCCATAAGTTACGGGTGTGAGGAAGTCGTGGGTGCTTTCATGAGTTTGATTTTGAGTGCATACGAGAAGGGTCCGATAGGTTTGAAGTTTAAACAGCTTTTAGGGCAAATTTGAAAATTTTGGGCTAAGTTGGGTAATTTTAATCTTTTTGACCTGTCACGGCTCATACCACAATTCATAGGAAGGACCTACGACTCATACCTAGGACTCGTAATAGAGATGTTAAGAAAACTTACCTATGGACATATGAGTACATCCTACGACTCGTACTATGAAGGTACGACACTATGACTTGTAGTTCTCTCTTACATTGAGGTCCATGCCTTGCATAGTTCATAACTACATTGAGTACTATGAACCGTACAATAAAGTCACGAGTCATAGGACCAACCGTACCCTGAACTCATGCACTGAGATACATCTCCGCTTCTCACAACTACTCGTACTATGGTTTGTATAATCCTCTTACGAGTCGTGCTGAGAACCGTAGCACCAGTCTGTTCAACAATTCTTCTGCTACTTATTTTTGCTTCTCTTGCACACTAAGCACACATAATTCAATAAAATTGGGTAGCCTCCCAAGAAACGCTTGATTTAATGTCACGGCATGACGCAGGTGGTTCGATTACTTAGAATTCACCAATCCACTACATGGCTTACCTCCCAAGAAGCGCTTGATTTAGCATCACGGCATGACATAAGTCTCTTGACTACTCAAACTTCTTCAAGGAACTCGGACTCATCCTCGATTTCAGAGACCACTCTGTACTCCTTTTGTTGCTTCATTGACCTACAACCATTGAAGGTGACCTCTTCTTTGTTGAGTCTAAGTTTTAACTGGCCAGCCTCCACATCTATTAAAGCCTTCCTAGTGGCAAGGAATGGTCGCTCCAAAATGATGGGGACCTCAAAATCAACTTCGCAATTAAGGATCACGAAATCCACTGGGAATATGAATTTGTCCACTTTAAAAAGCACATCAAATAGGATCCCCACAGGCTTCTTCATAGTTTGGCCGGCCATCAGCAGCTGCATAGTAGTCAGTGTGGGGGTTTCCAAGCCTAGCTGCTTAAACACAAACGGCATCAGATTGATGCTTGCTACCAAGTCGTAGAGTGCCCTTGCGAACTCAACATTACCAATTGTACAAGGAATGCAGAAGGCACCTGGATCCTTCTTCTTCTGGGCAAGGACCCGTAAGGCTGTAGTGCTACAATGATGCACGTTATCCACAGGCTCATAGCTCACAGACCTCTTCTAAGTAACAAGGTCCTTCATAAACTTGACATATTTCGGCATCTGTTCCAATGCCTCAACCAATGGTATGTTCATAGAAAATTATTTTAGCATAGACAGGAATTTCTAAAACTTACCATTCTCCACCTTCTTCTTCATTCTTTGAGGGAATAGTGGCAGTGGTCAAGGAATAGCCTTGTAAGTCTTTGTGGGCCCTTGTTTCTCTCCTTGTTCAGCCTCAGGCCCCTTTTCAACAATTGGAGCCTCAGTCAACTCAGCATCCTCATCATGCTCATTCTCAGAAACGTCATCCTCATCATTGATTATGCTTTCTTTCTTCCTTTAAAGCTCAACTACAACCGACAGATGGGGATCAACCGTGGTCTTTCCACTCCTAGTCATCACAACCATCTAGTGACCTCATCATGCTCATTCTCAGCAACCTCATCCTCATCATCGATTATGCTTTCTTTCTTCCTTTGAAGCTCAACTAGAACCAGCAGAGGAGGATCAACCATGGTCTTTCCACTCCTAGTCATCACAACCATCCAATGACCATCATTCTTTGGATTTTGGAAGGTGTTGATAGGTAGTGGGGTTCATGGATGCTGACAGTTGCCCTAGTTGTTGTTCAATCTGCTTGATTGCCTTAGTATATGACTCAACTCTCTAACCTATGCTTGGTAGATCCCCACAGATGTCTTTCAGCTGATCATCTATGGATCTAATCTTCTTTAGCATCTCATCCATCATGCTCTCTAACTTTGACTATCCAGCCTCCCCCTCACGTGCATTCGGAGGCACGTACAATCCTGCTCGATCATTGTGGTAACCTTCATTCCTTCTCCATTCTTCCTTGTGCTCACGACCTCAACTTTTGTCTCTATAACCATTCCAATTGTAATTTTCTCTGTATTGGTTCCGACCTTGGTTTCTAGAACCTTAGCGCCAAGTGTCTTGTCCATACCCTTGGGTGTTGGCTCGGAAACCCCCCACTTGGTTGTCCAAGAAGTTTGCCTCCTCCTCGAAATCTGAGTACTCAAGCCCTGGTTCCAGCCCCTGTGTCCCCACTGCATTAATATTTCTGGCTCCAGCACCCATGATATGCTTCACGAGCAAGTTTAGTGATGTGCGCATATAAGCCAATTCCTGGTCACATTGTTCCTCCTTCCTTCATTGGTCTGCAATCAAACCAATAGCATATGTACCAGTCGCCACTTTCGCTTCTCGGGGTGTGCCATGCTCTATTTGTTTTCGTCACTCTGTCTAAAATAGTGGCAGCTTGCTCCCAAGTATGGCTCATCAGTGCTCTTCCGCCACTGTGTCTTCTATAGATTTAGTATTGTTATTTAGTGATCTATAGAAAATATCCAACAAACTATCATTAGGAATTTTTTGGTTTAGGAACTTGGTCAATTTCTTCTTGAATCTCAACCAGGTTTCATGAAGTGCCTCAGCCTTCCATTGTCGGAAGTTGTATATCTCATCCTTAAGTTGTTGTATCCTGGAGGGTGGAAAGAATCTCTTTAGAAAAGCCTGCTTGAGCTCCCTCCAGTTGGTAATGAAGTCATTGGGCAACTCTGACATCCATAAAGTGGCCTCCACAGACAAAGAGAAGGGGAAAAGTCATGGCCTTATTGCATCCTGGCTGACTCCGGGCAACCTATACACCTTGCATATTCCAACAAAGTTCATTAAATGTAGGTTGGCATAATCAGCTGCGTGATCATTAAACACCCCCTTCATGTGCAATAATTGGATCATGGTGTTAGTGATGTCAAATTTTGCCCCAGCAAGAAATGTGGTGGTACAATAGCTCTGATTGACCTGACTTCATCAATGTCCGGGTCATCCTCATCAAAGAATTGAGGGGCATACCTTTGGCCTTTTTTCCCCTTCCATGGCGTCCAACATTGACAACCTAATCTCGAGCATCCTCCGCGATCTAAATTGCAGCTTGCCGAGCTAGCTTGGCTTTCATAGCTTCTTTAGCAATACGGGCATCTCTCTGCTCTTGGTTCTCCATCCTTCGAAGTGTTCTTTCAAGTTCAAGATCCAAAGGAATCAGGAGTTTTCATTCTGACCAGTATTTTGCATTCACCAAGTGACAACCTATGGATATCCAAAAACAAAAAGAAAACATAATCTAGGAAATAACAATCAAATTTTAAATATAAGCAATTAATCTAATCTTAGCCATATTCCCCGGCAACGGCACCACTTTTTGATAACGCTCAAACTCACACTTCTTGGAAAAGTATGAAGCGGACGTTATCAATAAAAAACCCAACAAAAAGATTGGGGTCCAACCCACAAGGAATAAGGTAAGATCTATACTAATGTTGGTACTTAAACTTATTGGTAAGTTATCTCCAAATTGCAGGGTTTAAATAAAAACAATATTAAAACAAGATCGTAATTCTGGTTGTTATCAAGATTTGCAAATAACTAGGGTAAGTGTTCCCCATGGATTCATAAATACTTCGTGTATACAAATATGATCAATCCGAATGCTTACTTGTAGATTGATAACTAGGGTTCATCCAAATGACTGGTTAGGACTATACTCAATCACCGGGTCAGGTCTCATAAGCGGTTTCTTTTTAATCATTATCAATATGTTCCAAATTAACTTTCCTGCGACCGCAGCTTAAGTCATACAATGATCATAAAAATTAAGGCCTTTTTGTAATTCTCTTTACTAATCTATACTTCTCTAGGTTCAACAAAGAAACGAATTCGGGCAAGTCCTAATGTTTGCGCACCATTAAGAAACGTTTAAAGATGCATTGAATACAATACAAGCATTTAGCATTAGTTTTGAATCACTTTGTGTAACCCTATTTCGTTAATCTACCATGGTTCCCACAATCCTAGTTGTGGAGGTTTTAGCCTCTCATGATTGTAAGATTATAATTAGAATTTATAGACAAACACATAATTAAATACTTACAACAATAATTGAAAGAAAACCTACTTTGAATATCAATGAACAAACCCAAGAACAATTGATAACATCAAGAGTTGATCCTAAGAATTACTCTCTAAAACTTGATAATAAATTACAAATAAAACTTCTTTCAATGCAATCTCACATATAGTACCTTCTTCCTATGTTTTTCTACTAAAATAAAATATAAAAGGTATTTATACAGACATCAGAAATCTTTTCCTAACGTAAAAGGGAATTTTTCATATATGGCGCCGGCTTGACTCACGACTGATCATACGACCCATAATAGGATTGTACGGGTCATAACTGCCTCTCGTACATCGCTTCGCTGCTGCAAATTTTATTAAGTGTTGGCAGCTAGTACGACTCATACCATTGTCCAACGAGTTATACAATCCATCTGTGGCTTGTCCCTGAGAACTTTGACATCCTCTGAAGTTTTCTACGAGTGCTGTGGTACGCCTCGTACCTTCCTCCAATGATTCGTAGTTGCTTGTTGCATCTGGAGTTCTGCCAAGTCTTTAAGAATCATTGAAGCTCCCCATGGCTCATGGTACGGGTCGTAAGTAGTTGTTACAATCCGTGGTTTCCACCAATACCAAGAGACTTCCTTGTGTAATTTTCTCTGAATATTTTCACGAATCCAGTTACAGCTCGTACTGTCTAGGTATGGCTCATACTAGGAGTCATACATTGCCTTTTCCTTGTTCTAGCCTTCTTAGGTTTTCCACGAGTCTTAGTACAACTCGTACAATCAAGGTACGTCTCCTACTGAGATTTGTATTTGGATAACTTTCTGCACTTTTATGCATCTTTTGCACATTTTTCTCCAACACCTATTTTTCCTTAAATTAAAATAAAAGCACCTCATATCCATATAAACATACCCAAGTCCATGCTATTTTCTTAGTTTTAAGCATCGAAAGTGCTGTAAAATCACAACACATCATCTAGTATGTATGAATGTTTATGAACTCTCAACTTATGATTTAATTATTTTAAAGCATGATGATCTTCTCAAGTATGCATAAATTTTGCAAGTATCATGTCTATGTTCATGGTTGAATCACGGGCCTCCTTTATGGCTAATTCATATATTTCAAGCATGTTCATGTATCTTATGATTTTTACTAGCCCATGTACTTCAAGTATGTTTCATCATTACAATACAAGCCATGTGCATGTTTTTGGAAGTAGTGTTTAGCACCGAGTAGGTCAGGAGTTCAAACAAACCCCGAGTCTCAGAACTACGTGCCACCATAGGATAAGGGATCTTCGATATTAAAGAATGTTTCCCTTAGCCCGAGAAATATGGGATCCTCACTATTAGAGAGTGTCTCCCTTGTCTTAATGGGCACATGCAAGGGTCATCGTTATTGTAGATTGTCGCCCTGTGTCATGAGTGATATCACGCTATGTCATTGTCCCTTGCCTTGGCAAGCTTGGGTTGGCTCTATCCACTTGAGCGGGATAGTTGAGGAATCATGTAAGCTCTATCATGATGGTGTCGTTTATGACGAGTCTCCTATTATTTCTCATGATTTTAGTTACTCATGTTCATGAGTATGATATTATGTTAAATAACATATTTGACCCAATTATCAGTTTATGAGCTTTTACATATGATTTCATAGATAACAAGTCGTATGATTTTTATTTTAAAACCTTGGGTCACTATGTTCAATTATGAAAACTAGCTTATGATTATGTATATCTCATATATGACATTTCAGCATACAGTCCTTACTCTCAGAATCTTTTGATTTATATGCATGATTTTAACTAACGTTTTACGAAGCATATTTTATGTACCTTACATACTCAACACATTCCAAGTACTACCGCATACTCTATGCTATATATTTTCATGATATAGAAGTTATTCAGACTCATCCCGCAGTTAAAATCGTTCCAGACTTGATCACCTAGCAAGGGTGAGTCATCTTTCGAGGACTAGAGTTGTCTACTTCATTCTAGTTCTTTTACCTTGTTTTAGATTCAGACTTTAGAATTAGCTGGGGACTTGTCCCAGCAGCTCATCAGTTAGTTGAGGCTTTCATACATAGACTTATTATGTTTATTTTTATGTTTAGCATTGGGATATTATCGCTTGATATACATTTTATGATATCTAGTCTCCCGCTTATTCATACCTATGTTGTTTTCCACTTGATTATGCTTTAATATCATGCTATAAATGTACCATGGGTTAGCTTAGAGCCATTAATGGTTCTACGTTCCGTGTTGCGGTCCGGGGTCCTAGCTAGGGTCATTAAACCATGCAACCTGACTAACTCACGAATGTAAATTCCAACATAATCCTCGACTAAATCTGCAGTCTTAACTGGAAGAAAATGTGTGACTTCGTCATCCTATCTACAATCACCCATATTAAATCATGTTGTCGACACGTATGAGCCAAATCTGTAAAGAAGTCCATGTTTATCTCTTCCCACGTCTAAGTAGAAATACTGATATCCTAAACATACCTTCTGGTCTCTAATGCTTAACCTTAACTTGTTAGAAATTTAGACACTTAGCAACAAACTCTACAATGTCTTTTTTCATGTCAGTCCACTAATAGACTTTTCATATATCATGGTATATCTTGGTGGCACCTTAGTGGATAGAATACCGAGGATTGTGAGCCTCTCTCAACATCCGCTCTTTCAAGCCATCCACATCTGGAACACAAAATTGACCCTAGTATCAGAGTACACCATCTCCCCTTTGGGAGAAAACCTCCACTTTATGATTTTGTACAGCTTCCTTCAACTTAACCAAGATAGAATCCTCATCTTGTTTCGCCTTAACTTTTATCACTAATGAAAATTTTAAACCATTCTGAATAATGACACTACCATCTACTGAATCCATAAGGTGAAACCCTAGGCAAGCGCGAGCCTATGAACATCTCTAACCAACTCCTTCTTTCCATCTTCCATAAGAGCTACACTCCATATGACAAACTGCTAATAGCATCAGCCACTACATTGGCCTTCGTTGGATGATAAAAAACACTCATGTCGTAGTCCTTGAGTAACTCAAGCCAAATCCTTCATCGCAAGTTCAATTCCTTATGACTGAACACATACTGAAGGCTCTTATGGTCCGTGAACACATCAACATGCACTCCGTATAAATAGTGCCTCCAAATCTTTAAAGCAAACTCCACCGCTGCTAACTCAAGGTAATGAATTGGACAATTCTTCTAATGAATCTTAGGCTATCTTAAATATGGGTGTTAAAGGGCCAGTTAGGCTCATCAAAATTAGAACCCGACCGGTCCTGGTAAGGGGTTGGATTCCGGGTTGGGAATACTAGGTTCAATCAGTCCGGTCCAAGCAAATTACTTTCAACCCACGCGCTTAGGGGTTTAATCAGATCGTGCCGGACCGGATTATCAAAAAAATTAATTAAGTTTTTTTTTTAAAATATTTACTTAAAAAGTCACAAATTTAAATTGTCGTGTAACATATTTTTTGAAATTCAACACTTAAAAATGAAGTTGAGATTTTTTTAAAAAAATTCAGCAAAAGAAATGTCTTCTAACTAATATATTTTATTAAATTGAATACTTTATTCATCTAGCAATTAATTTAATTTTTTAATTATTATGAGAAAAATACAAAATTACAAACTATGAAGTATGAACTATGAAGTATGTAACTGTAAACCAATTTTTAGTAGTTTATAAAATTCAAGGCGTTAGCCTTTAAGTCTATTTAATATAAATTTTAAATTATAATTTGCAAATACAATGATACAAGACTAGAAGTTATAACTTAAAAATATAAAATGAAATGATGAATACCTAATCTATACAGCCACCTTTTAGAAAGGGTTGTATTTGATTAGGTCTCTAACTCTCTAAGTAGCTAATTTGCAAATCTAAATTAAAGTTTAAAAAATAAAAAAAGTATTACTTTATTTTTCACATATTTTTCACCATTTTTGTAATTTCTTCAATGTCAACATAGTGTTAGTCCTATTGTAGTATCACATGGACCTCTACTTGATAATATATCTCCAATCTATTCTTCTTCCGACTCATTTAAATTTGTATCATCACGTCCTTGATTTCTTTATTTTGATCTAATTCAATCTCTGAAACATACTAGAACTTCCAAAGTATTGCTACTCAATGAATTTCAGGTGTCTCCTAGTTGATTCCTTGCTTGGCTAGATGTGCTCTCTGATGCAACGATAAAAATTGGCACATTTAGCACCTCTCGACCCATTGATGCAAGAACTGAACTGCTTTGCGTTGTCTCTCCACCATACTAGTGGAAAAAGAATTTTTCTTTGGCTCGTTCACCTTCTACAAGTAAAATTGAAGTTCATCAGTCTTCCTGCCACTACGAGTTTGGGAAGTACCAAATGTACGCCAAATAGAAAAACTAGCAATATCATCATCATCATATGAAGAAGATGAAGAAGCAACATTAGAAGGAATATTAGTATCAGGTGCAGACTGTGTAGTAGATGTGTCAAC